>CAJQZM010034509.1:0-14406 GCA_907164665.1 Colias nastes
CTATGCAGTCACTATTCCACGCGGACGAAGTCGCGGGCACAGCTAGTGTAAAATATATATGTATTACTTATCTTAGAGCATATTTCCGATTATCGCTCGCCATACAAATCCTATGAGCCATAACACACGACGAAGATAATATATATTTTACCTTCAATATCTTATAATACCAAGCGATAAGCCATCTATAGGCCGGGAGTTACTGACACAAAATTTCGGGTCATTTGTAACAGGATGGCGGTTCTACAGGGGTCTTACTACGCAATGACAAAAAGAAAAATGATGGTCAGAAGGCTGATACCGGATACCTTAAGATACTGTAATACACTCACCGGCACGGAATCTTGGCCACTTACAAATTTGCCGATAAAAAAAGTTTGAAGTGTTTTTCACGATTTTTTTGTATGCAGATATGTTAACATATTATTTGTTTAATTTTATGGTAAGAAATCATTAAGTTTGAGAATAATCTTTTACCACTTTTTAAGAGTTACTCGAAATTTGTGATTTGTGCGGTTAAGCCGAAGTTACGAATTGTTCGTTTTAAACTTTTTTCGATATCGTTAATGACGTTTTAAGATATTGCTATTGTTGTACTGTAGTCAATGATCATAACAAACAATAAAAAATTCCGTTAACATCTGAACAACCTGCTCAGGCCATCACAATGTTAGACCAATGACTGCCGCAACGTAAAGTACCTAATGTTCAGTACGTACCACGTTCAGCGGTGCACTATGCATGGAGAAGATACCAGGAGACTGGTAACTACACGTGCAGACCAGGAAATGAAGGCGTGAGGTGCACATCAGCTCGAGAAGACCCGTTTATTGTTCAAGAGATACTCAGAAATGGCTTTCTGACAGTTTTTGAGATACGCCACCGGCTCTAAAACACCAGGATAATAAATGTGAGTGAGCAATCGGTGAGAAGACTAATGAAAGAAGTTAATTTGAAGGTTTGCAGACCAGCACGCCGTCCAGAACTCCTCAGACATCACAGAGAAGCACGTCTTCGTTTTGCGCGAGAACATGAAAACTGGACCCACAGCCAGTGCGCTCGTGAGGTGTTCACAGATGACTGCTAAGTCACTTTACGAGTTTCTGATAGCCAAGAGTCAGTATAGAGGAGACGAGAAGAGAGGTTTTTACCCATCACCACACTCAAACTGCGATTTTTCATGGAGGGTCAATAATGGTATGGGGAGGTATAAGTTCCGATGCTCGCACGGAGTTAGTTATCGTAGATAATGCCTTAAATTTGATCAGGTACATTGAGGAAATTCTCCAGGAACATGTTCAGCCCTATTACAGGTTTATCAGTGAAGAAAATTTGCTACTAATACACTATAACGCACGTCCGCGTGTCGTACGATGCGTATAAGAGTACCTTCAAGAGGTTATTATTGAAAAATTGGAGTGGCCAGCTCGTAGCCCGGATCTTAATCCAACAGAACACATCTGGGACATGCTTAAAAGAAACATAAAGTTCGATTCCAACCCAGCACCAATGTTAGATGAGCTTAGAAATACAGCTGGGGCCGTTTGGTACACTATAGCTCAAGTGGACATCAAAAATGTCTTCTAGAGTATGCCAGACCGGATGCAAACAGTGTTTAAGGAAAGAGAAGGAAACACCCTATATTAAAAGGTTCAACTTTTTTTATGGAAACGTTCTTTCTAATTTTTGTGCATTTTTTAAGAAATCATTTAAATTTCACAGGAAAAGCGTAAATTCTTGTTTAATTCATATCTACGCGGTAGTACTTCTTATAAACTTCCAATTATTACTAAAAGTTAGTAAAAACATTAAAGTAACTAGTTTTGATTAAATTTTTATTGAATTTTGTAGTAGAAAAGAAATAGTGTTATTTTACCCAAAAATTTGCAGTGGCCAAGATTCCGTGCCGGTGAGTGTATTTTATATTAGAGAATCTTAACATCAAATATTATAGTATCTTCACCGTGTGTGATGCGCTTTATAAATCGATTAGAATGAATATAAAATGCTATCAAATCCAGTTCAAAAAAAAAATTATAGATTTATAAGAGGTTAGGTTTATTCAAATTTTGATTTGAATAAATTCCTAATGATCAAGTTGTAAAGGTTGTAAAATAAAACGTCGCTATTTTCGAGATTCTTAGGTCAAATTTAATTTTTCGAGTTATAGAGTGAAAATATGTACCAAAATGGCTTGGAGGGACTCAGTGATTATTTCGACTAACAGAGGGTAGAGATTTCAAGTAATGGAGGTTTTGGTGATTGAAGGGAAGGGAACAAAACATTTTTTCGAGATTTGGAGGTTTTTGACTTATCGAGGTTCGACTTAACGGGTTTCTACTGTATATATATATACATATATGTATATATATAGATGAATGGTATTTGATAAACTTTTGCCGAATTAATTTAATAGAATAATATATAAATTTAATAAAATAATCAATTTCATATTATAATATGACGTGGTATAAATATATGGTACTTTGTATATGTAGTCAAACAAGACACAAGTTCTACCTTACTGACTTTTCTGTGATTAGGAACATAGCTGTGCCAGAGAATTTATTTTTTTCTTTTTTTTTTTTTGAATCAAATCTAAATTATATCCGATTTTTTACTATTTTTACACATCTTTCAGTTAAACAAAATGTTAAAATGTTGTGAGACAACTTTGTACAATCTGTTTATTCAACAACTTTTTTTACACTATGAACTCTCGCAAAATTAGTAACAATACAGTTATCTATTAGTGCAGTGCCTGGAGCATACAAAACCGTAAAAGCTCGGATTAGAGTTATAGTGAATGAATTAATACGATCGATGTGGGATATTGTTTCTTAAACTATAAATTGCAATGTTTACCCAAATTTTTTTTGTGCACTCCATTGTTTCGTTGTTTAAAAAAAAATGTTATGAAAAATTAATGTTTGACCATATATTTTCACTTTATACAGTATTTCTTTTTTTTATTCGAGTAGACATAATATTATAGGAATATTTTTCAAAGATACCTGTGTATAAAAATAGCAGTAGGGATCTCAAACAGATAGAAAAACGTGGAGGGGAGAGCGGAGCCACAACTGCTATGTACAATGGAATTTCTCGGCCGGTTTAATTATAAATTAAACGTACTTTATTGAGTAAATTTAAAAAAATAAGGTAATTAATTACGACTAATGAAAAGAAAAAAAATTATTAGTACCAAATCTGTTTATTTAAATATATTACAATTACCTACATTGTTGCCTACATCAAATACTTAGTTGAAATGATAATATCATCGTGAAAGCGTTCTATTAGTCGTTTTTTAATAGTTTTTCTACCGGGATTATATGCTCTGTAGTGATGACGTTTTTCAACTTTTGCATGGTAAATTGGCAATCATCATTCTCTTCTATGTAGGTACTTGTATATTTGCTCCATTGCTGCATCTACTTAGATTAATTTTCTTTTCAACATTACTGAGGTGAATTGAATTTTTCAGCAAATTATAATAATCCGAATGATATTTTGCTGCAAGTGTCTCTAAGTCGGTTATACTCGATATAATCTCTATAATAATCGGTTTTCTGGACGGCTATAAAATTCATGATGGATTCATTCAAAGTTGAAGTGTTGATGTATGAAATCTGACTACGCCGGCATTTTTTTGTATGGAGATACTACAAAGACCTCGTCTACTCGAGAGAATGCCGCAATTTGGACGAATTAACCCGGAAATTGAGAGAAGCAGAAGAAACCATTAAAATAATAAAAGGGTATTCAGACGTTTAAAAGACAACTTTTTCCGGTGATGTTGCACTTGCAGTGAGCAACAGGGGGGGTCATTTTGAAAATTTATTGTAATTAAACACCTTGTAATTGGTTTTATTTTGTTTGCATTAAAATTTTGCACTTACCACTTTTAGATTTCAATTTTTCGATTGAAGCCTTATGAATAATAAAATGAAATTTTCAGGGTAGCTACCTCATAGATAGAGTAAGTTTTTAAAAAGCAAAACGGATATTTTTTATGTGATTTTATTTTTTACGGGCCCTTGAAGTTATGAACATACTGGGTAATTTTATCTTTCTTGGCAATAAATTCTTTTTTTTTATTCCATTCGAAGATCTAACGATAGTAAATGTTACTATACTGAATTGGCCTTTCTTTCAGCTTAGCACACAAAAGAAAATCAAGCATTTACCGCCATAATTCACGTCACCATAAATCAAAATCTCTACGTACTCGGCGATAGGTGAAAATTTGAAAAAAACGTCATAACTCCGAAAATACGAAAAATCGCATAATATACATGGGGGTGATTCGGATAGCCCTTTATGTCCTCTACCTCCCAGCTTCAGTATATCACTACTTCTTCGGACACCCTCTATGGTCAAACATGAATTTTTCACAATAATTTGTTTAAACAATGAAACAATGGAGTGCACAAAAAAAAATGGGTAAACATTGCAATTTATAGCTTATTTAACAATATCCCACCTCGATCATATTAATTCATTCACTATAACTCTAATCCGAGGTGAAAACCCCCAGGCGCTCCACTATATGTTATTTACCCTTTTCTTTGTCCACTCTGATGACCACAACCGGCTCAGTCTTGCCAACACGAATCAGTTTGTTGATAGAACGAATACGACGTCTGGATAACTCAGAGAGCAATATCATGCCCTCGATATTATTGTATTCGAGCAAATGTACGTATGCGCCCATCTCAGCGATGGAACGCACATTGGTAAAAATGTACTTTAATTGGTAAAAATTTTTGTTATTATCGTCTAATGCTTAGTTAAAATGATTTTACACCAATTCCATACCTACATTTTGAGGTTAGAATAGGAAAATTGATTTTTCTCCAAAACTATTGGTTTCCTAACTTTCCCCTTTTGGGGAGTCAATCCATGGTTAAAACTTATCCGCCCAATAAAGTATTACACGATAATATTAAAATGTCACCCGTAAACTGTCAAATACGGCCAAAGAATACATTTTTGAAATGGTAGTTTAGTATGTTATTCGACTAATAAGTATTAACCAAGGATTGAAAAATCAGCCCTTAGTAGGTAAAAAGTAATCATGTGCTAAATATACTATATTTTAATTAAAAACTAGAATTAAATAGTTGAGCAGTAGTTTTTGTGTGAAACATACCAAAAAATTTTATTTTATTCACATTTATGGTCTAATTTCTTCGATTTACAGGTAAAACTGAAGGACAAATTCATACATCCAAAAACAAAGAAGCATAGCCTATGTTACAGTATTGTATACAGGCATTTAGATAGAACTCTGACGCAAGCAGAAGTTAACATCATCCATAAACAAATAGAGAAAGCGGCAGAACAAGCCTTTGGAGTTGTTATTAGATAATGTGTTAATAAATCAGTTAGTTATATTGCCTTTAAATTATAAACGATACCTATCAAATTTACAATTGAAAATGTCCAATAGTATTACGTATATACAGGGTGTCCCACTGTTGGTATACTAAGCTCAAAGGAGGTTATAGTTTTGCATACGCTGAGTACGTAAAAATACTTATAAAATTCCAGACGCATTTTTTTTTCAAATAGATGATTTCCTTAAACTCTATGTATACACCCATAACAAGCAATCCGCCCAGCTTTGCCACCAGCACGTGAGCTATCGTTTAAGATTATGTTTTCATAGACAAAATGCTCACATTAGAGAAGCGGTATATGCCGGCTGCGCGAAGCTAGAGAAGAAATCATGGATTTTCAGGAAAAAATTAGCAAAAAATTTTTGACGTAATTTTGTTGTTTAAGTATTTTTTACGTGATCAGTGTATGCAAAACAACAAGTCCCTTCGCGCTTAGTATACCAATAGTGGGACACCCTGTATATGCTATTATTATATTATAATAATCTTATATATAAAATTCTCGTGTCACAATGTTAGTCTGCATACTCCTCCGAAACGGGTGGACCGATTCTCATGAAATTTTCTGTGCATATCGGGTAAGTCTGAGAATCGGCCAACATCTATTTTTCATATGTACCACGGGCGAAGCCGGGGCGGACCGCTAGTAATAATATAAAGTTGAAAAGTTAAGTTTGAATGCTCTAATCTTAAGGACTACTGGTTCAAATTGATAAATAGCCCATTCATTGAGAAGGGTAAGACAACTTCAATTACAGCTAATTTAATTAAACCAACTTAAACTAGAAGAAAAATCATATAAAGATATTAGAGTAATTCTTAAAAAATTCATACACCTTTAGTGTTCGTATTCACGTAGTTTTTCGTAATTTTAAACAAACCAAAATTCATTCATGGTTTCTCTTGAGTTAAACAATACTATGGGCCATGGGCCATGGCCCAATATTATTCGTAAAATTAATATTTTCGAATATTTCATGTTTTAAAAGCGCCATCTAGCGGAATAGTCTAATTAACAATGACCATGCATGGCAATGACACTCCACTTGCCCTCCACACTCTATTGTCGAATATCCGTGTTTTCCAATTACAGCACTAGAGCGCATTATGCGGCATAATGCTTAACGTTGAATGTTCCAACTACAGCAACGCTTCGCACAATCGAGCACTCTAAAGTAATGCGCGTGAATTGATGCGTGCAATCGATTTATCGTTAGTAATTATTAATTGTTGGAAAAAATTTTAAAGCTTTCGTTTCATTGTAGTTTTTTCGAAATAATCAAAGTTAATTCAAATTGTGTTAAAAAAATAAATATAAGTATGGATGAAGGTACAAACATTGAAAAAAATGTTAATGAAATAATCAAAATCCAAATTACTTAAAATAACCGTAAATATTTTTCAACCAATTATTATATGTATACCATTTTATTTACACATTATTGAGGTTATTGCTAACTCTATGAATATTTTTTTTTTCAACACTGAACTTAGCTTAGCGCAACCTGCTGGTGCGTTTCACGTTCCAATTAAGCATCAGCATAATTCGGCATTGTGCGCCACTGAGTCGCATTATGCTCTGTAATTGGAAAACAGCCTATAATGGTTTTGGAAGATTAAACGATAAAAATAACATGTATGAGCACAGACATATATTAAGAATGAGGATTCAGGATAAAGATTAAATATAAAACCAGATAATACTTACATATAGAAATATTTATTTCAAAATAAGGAACAGAATTACATGAATATCTATCAAACTACAAGTTTGTGGACAGTGGACACACCAATATTATACACATTTACTTATTAGTTATTACTAAACTTAAAAATACTTATGAGATATCCTTTAAGGATAACATACAGAAATTATATACATGTATAAGTTATTTTTTTTTCGTGTTTATGTTTGAGTTAAAGTCAAAGAATTATAAATTTCTTTATACATTTAATGCAAATACAGTGCAACCTTAATATAACGTACCTGAATATAACGATTTCCTCGATTTAACAAATTCTTCGTAATCCCCTTGAATTGTCAATAAGAGTCAATGTAAAATATCCCTTTACTACACTGTAGTTGCTGGGTACTAGAAGTCTACTTTACTTCAATAAATACATAATAAGTTTACTTTGTAAAATGTAATATCACAGACAACAAATCTTACAAAATTGTAAATTAGATTTAAATTAAGTATGACAATGAGATTGTGATGTTTTAAAATAGGTAGGTACATAAGCAGTGGTTTAACTGCTTTTTAGTTCGACCAACCGTTGAGTTTGTAACCATACCCTGTTATATTTAGCGATTTTCCCTAAATTGTAGAGTTTTGTACTAAAACTGTTAATAAAATTAAAATGGTCATCTCTCACAGCACCGTTTTGATTACGGCACTTTGTATCATAAAGTTACTTAGTTACTTACATGCAATACAATTTACATGATTATTATTATGCAGTCAATTTCAAGCAATGACGAGGTATTAGGTAACAATCCAAAAAATATACTTAAGAGATCATTAAGGGCTATAGGTACCTACGACCTTTAGGTGTTTAGCTTAAAAATATGATACTGGTTAAAATTAAACCATTCAAGTTTAACAAAGAAAAAAAATGTCAATTTAAATTATTATTCATGATTTTACTCACAAAAAAAAAAAAGAAATTATCACATCCAATTTAAATAATTTATACACCTAAAATACAATCTTCTTCAGAATCATTTTCACACGCCTCAAGCTCAGGTTGTTCATCTAATTCCTCATCCATCAACATATCATTTGGCATTTCTAATAAAGTCATATTTTCTTCAGATTGAGATTTTTCATTGTCATTTGCTTCATCGTTATTCGTGCTTGGAACACTGTAAGCTGCAATCTCAGATTGTCGTTTGGCTTTCTTTGCTAAAGGTTCTTCATCAGATTCATCGGAATAATCATCTGTAGTTTTCAATTGCGTTTTTTCGTGAGCTTCAGGCTTATTTTTTTCTAATTTGCCGTCCTCATCTGAATCTGATATTTCTAAACGGACGGGTTGATTTAATTGTTGCTTTCTTTTATTTCCGTTAACAATTTTCAATATCTTATTTGCATCCACTCTCTTTAAAATTCTACCGCTGCGGATACCCTTGAATGTTTTAAGAACAGAAAATCCTTTACTATCGTTTCTTAATATAGAAGGATGTATTGCTCGGAACAGTTTTACTGGTTTAGCTACACTTTCAGTTTCAATATTTAAAGTTTCTCCTTTCTCAGTATCTTCAATTTCGGTGTTGGAAGGTTGTCCATCATTTTCAGTATCTTCTGTTAAATCAACCACAATGTCAGAGTTTGAAAGGCCATGTTTAGTTTTTAACAACGGTTCACGCTTCTTAATACATACGTTCACAGATGTCATCTCACCAGTTATAATATCTAATTTAAAGAAATTACTATTAATATCGAACGATGATTTCAGATCGTTGTATGTTGTCACTATTTTAAGATCCGGCCGAGCAGCTAACGCGGCAAGGGCTGGCGGTGATTGTATGAAATCAGTCACAACCAATTCTTGCTCTATTGAAGTGGCAGGCAAAGGCGTTTGTACAGTTCCGTCCATTGGCAAAGGATTAATGGTCATTAAAAGATTTCGAGTAGGGGTCTCCGGCATTTTAGCGTCTTCCTCAGATATGCCAGACATTTCCATCAAGTCTGATAATATCGTTTTTCGGCTAGTCGTCGTTGCATCAGTGCTTGGGTTTCCTTCTAAAGATACTTCATCAGCAGCCTTTTCTTGTTTATCAGAATTTTCTTCATCTTCATTTTTACCGTCCAGTAAATTATTCGTTTGTGAATTGTTAATATTGTCTATTGGTAAATCAGATATAATTTTTGTTTGGTTTGTATTAGGCAAATTACTTGCGTCGCTCTGTTGCAGATCATCAACTATATTCTCATTTTCATGCATAGCATTTTCATTAATTTCACTGTTTTCGTTATCTTCTTGATGATTATTGTTATCCATTCCGCAGTCTGGCAGATTATTCGTCGTTGCGTTATTGAATAATGAAAATGTGTCAATATGTTTCTGAATATTATTTTTGATAGACTGCAATTCCTGTAGTTCATTTTGATCAAGTTCAACACCAGGTTCGATAGATACAGCCAGTTCTTTATTTGGCAATAACACAAAGTGAACGCCGTTTGGTAACAATATTTGAGGAGCTTCAAGAGGTAAGTCTGGGGGTCTATAATAAGGCCGACTAGATAGTAAAATTTTATTGACACCAATAAAAATTGGTGATGGTTTTGGTACCTCGTTTCCTTTAAGTTTTACTTGAACTTTTTCTTGATATAATTTGTTGTAGCTATAAACAGTTTTAGGTATTTCTTGACCTTTTTTTCTATAAGTAGGTATAGTTCTTAACCTACCTCTGACGGTTGATGTTGAATGCTTGACTGAAAAGTTTGCAGAAGGCCGAGTTTCTGTTACCTCTGACTTAGCTTGTAATTGTGACGATTGAGGTTGTGGTATGGGTAAATTTGTGTCCGTCCTCGCGAAGTCAAATTGTGATTGGGTTATCGGAGGTTGTGGTAGGGATGTCACTAATTTAGGTTGTTGAGATAAATCAGATATATTAGACATTTGTAATGTTTGGCTGTCTTCATGTTCCGATATATTTGAAATATCTTGAATATCCATCGAATTATCGATATTTACAGATTCAGGAACGAGGGAAGATATTTCCGGAGTATTCAATGTCGTGTTATCTTCCATTGAATTGGTATCTATATTACTTTTTACTACGTCACTATCATCATCAGATAAAACAATTGGCTCAACAAATTGCTTGTCCGTTTTGGGCTTCCAAACTCCCCGTTTCAAAATTTTAGCAAGAATATTACTACAACAACACACACAGTGAGTCTTGCATGCGTGAAAATCTTCATTAACTCCCTTTTGAGCAATTTTTTTACGAGCCCAACAACAATATTTAAATACGTTATTTACATCATCAGAATTTTGTTTTAATGGCATTAAAACTGGCTTTTTCCCTCTTTTTTTCCCTTTATACGTACGGACATCAAAATCAACATTTTGTTTATTGACACTAGTTTGAGCTACTGGCGTTGAATTTGTTTGCAGGGACACAACATCTAATGTTTCTTTTACTATTTCACTCGATGACGCACCAGTAGAAGATGATAGCATTTTATGATTTGAATTAGATTTCTTTTTCCGATAACAAATTTCACCAGTGAAAAGCATCAACATTTTATCCACCGTATCAGACGCCAACAAAGCATCTTCACACAGGTAATTGGTCCTCGAAAGCCAAGGTATCTTAGGACGTTGCAATCGTGCAGTTTTATAAATGGGTTTTTCTACAAGTTTTGTAGTTTTATTCCCTCTTGTATCAGGACAGATAGTTGATAGACTACTTAAACGATTCATAAGTTTATCTTGCTTTGACTTTAATTTAACCGTTTTAGATGCATTTGAATTAATGTTGATGGAGGTCAGTTCGGCGTTATTTATATCAGGAATAGTGTGTGGGGTTTGTACAACATCTACGCCGAGATTACTTATTTCAACCTCATCTGTGATATCTCTGTTAACGATTTCCACGTCTTGACTGCCAGTTTTACCGGTTGAATTTTCAATGACTGTATCATTTTCTACCATTTCCACCTCCTTGTTAGAAGAATGTGGACTAGTGTTAAGTTTTACTGGCGGACTGTTGCTTTGAATGGGTGCAACTTCAGCACACAATAGATTTTGATTAATACGACGCACTTCATTAATATCTGGCAAATTGACCACTTTATTCCTTTGAGATGACACGGTTTGTAACATTGGAGTTGCCGTTTGGCTGCTAGTATCGGGAAGTTCATTTGGTCGATCAACATTAGATATCCTAGCTGCAGATAGCTCGGAACTAGATGTCCGTGGGGTTGGAGCTATCGGTCCTGGAATACTTATTGCCTGTGTATATTCGTCTTTCAAATAAAGTGTCTTATCTATGAGTTTTGATTCGAAAGTTTTATGCAGGTCGATGGTGACCGGTTGACATCTCTTTAAATACCGACGGTTTCGCTCGTAGCTTAGGAATCCAGAGGTCAAGCGTTTCAATCTTGTATTAAAATCAGGATTTTTACAAAGCTGTATCGGATTGTAGTTTTTAATGCGAGCTTTTTGAAAAAGCCAGCTTGATAATTTTATTCTATGTTTTTGAAAATCTACGGATTCCTCATCGCTAGAAGTGGCTAAGTCATTGTCAAAATTGTCTACATCGAATTCTTCTTCTGGTTCTTCTTTTGGTACTATTTTTGGTTCTTCTTTTACTTGTATATTTTGTTCTTGTCCTGGTTCTTCTTTTGGTTGTTTAAGTTCTTCCTTTGATTCTATTTTTAGTTCTTTTGGGTATTCTTCTGTTTTAACGGCTTTGTCATCAACTGGTTTGCTTTCGACGATCGCGCAATCTATGATCCTTTTGTCGCGTATTTGATCGTATTCCAAAAATTTAAAAACATCCATATGATCTAATTTTTTCGTATAAACAGTTGGAAATAATAAAAGTTTTAAGTCAACATTGCCACTTTCATTTTCTCCATTTGTATCTGTTACTTGTGCGTCTTCAACTTTAATTTCAATTTTGTCTGAAAAATAAAATAAAAAATTAGCAAATACTTAATACGCTTTTGATAAAATCCTAAACAAATTCTTGAAGTACATACCTTTTACATCATCATCATCGTCATCATCTTCATCATCAATCACAATACCATCATCAACAAACTGTATATCACTCGGCAGTACTTCAAAATTGTCTAAAAAATCTTTGTGCTGAAAGAACGCCAAACTGTTTGCTTTTTCCGCTTCACTTTGATCAATAATAGCTTCAGGCTCGATAGATTTTGGCAAGCTGTTTGCTTTCTCTGCTAAAATTTGATCATAAGAAGCCTCGGGCTCGATAGATTTTGGCAAGCTGTTTGCTTTCTCTGCTAAAATTTGATCATAAGAAGCTTCGGGATTCATAGATGTTGGCAAGCTATTTACTTTTTCTGCTAAAATTTGGTCATAAGACGCCTCGGGCTTCATGGATGTTGGCAAACTGTTTGCTTTCTCTGCTAAAATTTGATCATAAGAAGCTTCGGGCTTCATATATGTTGGCAAGCTATTTGCTTTCTCTGCTAAAATTTGATCATCAATGGCTTCGAGCCTCGTCGATGTTGGCACAGCAACACTTGTGACACTTGTTATTTTAGGAAGCACGTCCTCCGTTGCTTCTTCTTCCATCTCTTCATCATCGTCTAATATATTTATGGCACTTTCCATTTCCTTTGTAATCATTGAATTATTTACGAATTCATTTGTTTCAGTACTATTATGCACCGGCAAATTCTTTGAATTAAATATTTCTGTGCTATCCGAATTTCCACTACCTTCATTAGAAGCATCTATTTTGGTTTTTGTTTTAACTATTGCAATGCCACTTTCATCGTCTTCAGTTATATCGTCGGTAACCTGGGACGGGCTTCCTTCTGAGCTTTTAGTGTTATTGATTTCGAAATTTTCATTGTTGTCCTTTTCGTTTTCATTTTGATCAAAATCTGAATCATCATCATCACCTGGCCTTGGTTCATCCATATCATCGTCATCATCTGTTTCGTTTTCTACATTGTCTTTGGGAATATCATTCAGTGAAGTGGGAATTGTTTCGCTTGCACTATTTTCATCAACGGGAAGAGAGTCATCATCAATTTGTCCAAAAGGTGTTTCGCATGGGATATTTATTGCCTCTAGTAATTTAAGACTGTCAGTTTCCTCAATGTCAATTGAGTCAATAGGTTCTTTTTTAATCTTAGCAGCAAATTTAGTCGTGTCACTATTTTCTTGATCTTTTTCACCCTCGCTATCAGAGTCAGAGTCACCTTCAAGACTTATAGTTTCCACATTTTGTTCCAGAAGTTCAACTTCAGGTTGATCATCTGAAACGAGACACGTTTTAATATATTTTTTGTTTTTGATGATTCATTGGTATAATTTTCAGTATTTATAAGCAGCTTGTTTTACCTTGTAGTTGTAGCGGATTCTTCCGAGATGCCGCTATCCTTTCATCCTAAAATTAATAATACGGTTAATGGTTTAGACATGTTTAACTTAAAACATCTGATAAACTTGCTCTTTTTTTAAAATAAGGCATTATATGTATGAAATTCATTAAATGAAAATGACATAACTATTACGTTAACATTTATATAAAAAAAAACATATAAGTACTTACAAATTCCTGAGCTAATATGACCTTCCGTTCGGCTATCAATTCCTCCCAATCCGGGAATTTTTTTATAATTATTGTTCTGTATCTGAAAAAATACAAATTCTATTTAAAAAAGTTAAAGTTTGAACATTATTAACTCTATCCCACACAGATGTAAATTAAATTGATAGCTATTATTATTTAGGCATATCACAGCAGCAGCATCATAATTTTTAAGTGACATAGATTATCTTTTAGTTAATAATAACCCGGGATAACCCGAAACTTGTCACTCGACGACACTAGCTAAAAATTGACGATTAATATTTAAATTCTTTGTTTCTATATATTGCAAGTATTTGCAACATTCACAACCTAATTTTTCATAAGTTTCATTAAAAAAAATATTAATGTTATTAATAGGTAAACTACTGACTTAACCTGACTTAGTTATAGAATGCTTACTTTCTAACTATATCCACTTGCAGGTTTGTCGGTTTATGCTCTTTTGCCCGCTCCAAATAATTAATATTGCCTCTGTAACTGCCCCAAAACTTGTAAAACCTTCCCCTAGCGCACTCTTTCATTTGGTACCACCGTCGTTGTAACATCATCGGCGAACATTTACGATCACTGTAAAAAAAAGGTTTTTTTACATTTAGAAATCTCAAGTACAATTAAGTTTTCATTTTACGTCATACAGAAATAGACTGGGGTAGATCCCTTTAAAAATAATAAAAAGTGCAAAAAAATCGC
>CAJQZM010034512.1:369-10822 GCA_907164665.1 Colias nastes
TTAGAAACCTCAAAAATAACAGTACTTCTCCACTATTTAATGGATGTCATCTATATACTTATATAAAACTCAAAGGTGACTGATATATAGTGATCTATCAACGCACAGCCCAAACCACTGGACGTATCGGGCTGAAATTTGGCATGCAGATAGGGGAAGTACGGACAAAATGACAGGGTGTTTTGATTTCCAATCATATTTATTTATTTAATGGCATTATAATCAGTCTCAATCGTTTATACTCATCTTAGGTTCATTGACTATCAGTAACACACTCTATTAATTAAGTAGGATCTATAATAAAATATATAATAATAAAAAATATAACTAATAACAAAAACCATTTTGTCCATATAGTATGGACAAAATGACATATAAGATAAGGACATAATGACATACAAATTTTTAAGAGCAAAGTTCACAAATAAATCCTTTGGTCTTCTTTGGGACACCAGCACATGACGCATGAGCCCAAAGGTAACAAGTTATACATCGTAACCAACCTTCGCCGGGCTTAGAATTGGAAAAGAGGTCATTGCAATAAATGCAAGCGCAGTCACTATCGTCGTCATTGGCCTCGCATGAGAAATCTTCGCTTCCTGAGCTATCATATTTCGGAGCAGTTCTACGCTGCCTCGATGCTCTCAATTTCTTCCCTGATTCTTTTCTCTGAGCGTTTTTAGAAGCATGCTTCCATGCTTCTATAGCCTTATTCATGGACTCTTGGCTCCAAGATTGCTGATTAGTTTTTCTTTCGTAGTTTCGCGGCATATCACCTAAAAAATTATAAATAAATGAATACTAGGTACACCCAAAAAATAAATCATCAAAATTATGTTAACAGAAACACTTTGGACAAAATGGCATACTATGTCGTTTTGTCCAATTTGTATGTATGTCATTTTGTCCCAATTCACCGAAAAACAAATAAAAATCATAATTCCATAAAATAACTAATGATTTCAATAAACTCGAAATCACTGGATACTAGCGTAGTTTATCGATTTAAATACAAATAATTACAAATAACAACAAATAACTCACCAGAAAATAGGAAAAAAAACACCTGTAAAATAAACTTTTGAAGGCGAGATACAAGTTTGAACTGGTAACTGCGGCGCAACTGTCAGAATGATGCTCAACGTCTGACAGGATTGTAAATATGGCTGCCGTCACGTGATACAGTCGCGGAGACGTAGCTAAAACCCGCCAATTTTGAAATAAGGGGACTATGTCATTTTGTCCATACATGTCGTTTTGTACGTATTTCCCCTAGATGTCATAACGTAGGCGTCCCCTAAGAAAGGATTTTAGAAAATTCGTCCCCTAAAGGGGTAAAATAGGGGATAGAAGTTTGTATGAAACTTTTTATTCCTTGGATGTATTTGCATGAAATTGGGCATGTAGATAGATCATATGACGTAGACGTTCTGTTAAGAATTTTTTTTTAATTCATCCCCTAAAGGTGTAAAATAGGCAATAGAAATTTGTAGGAAACTTTTTATTCCTTTGATGTATTTGCATGAAATTAGGCATGTAGATAGATCTTATGACACGTAGGCGTCCGGTAAGAAAAGATTTTCGAAAATTCATACCCTAGCTTTGCCCTGCGGTTTCAGTCAGTAATCTATATATTATATAAAACTCAAAGGTGACTGATATAGTGATCTATCAACGCACAGCCCAAACCACTGGACGGATCGGGCTAAAATTTGGCATGCAGGTAGGTATCCCCTAAGAAAGGATTTGGATCAATTCTACCCCCAAGGGGATTAAATAAGGGATGAAAGTTTGTATGAAACTATGTCAATTTTATACCGATCGGGCTTAGACTTTGCATGCATAAAGCTACTATGACGTAGGCATTCCCTAAGTAAGGATTTTGATAAATTCCACCTCTAAGGTGATAAAATATGTGATGAAAGTTTTGTAGTTTTGTAGGCCCTAAGTTTTTACATACGCTAAAAAAAGTACCAAAGCCGCAAAAAATATACCTAATTAATATTAACACTTCTTAACGCGAGCGAAGCCGCGGGTAAAAGCTAGTTATACATATAAACCTTCCTCTTGAATCACTCTATCTATTAAAAAAAAACCGCATCAAAATCCGTTGCGTAGTTTCAAAGATTTAAGCGTACAAAGGGACATAGCATAGGGACAGAGAAAGCGACTTTTTTTATACTATGTAGTGAATAAGTACGTGTTATAAAATACTAACGACAACGACAGCATCGCGCGGGTATAAAATGTTCTTACAAAAGTATTAGCGCTGATTATTAATTATTTGAAGTTTTCGTTTCGTATCTTCAGAGTAATATACTTTAAGGATATAATAATTATACTGTGAATTATACATACATTTCAATAGTATATTAATGCTAGGACGAATTATAAAAAAATAGGATTGCTTTTGGCTTTAGTGAATAGAACTTGGACTAGACCAACATGTCGTAGTTCACTCGCTTAACAATAGATGGCAGCAATACATATTTGTACAGTTCTGTTTAAAAAATGCTACGAATGCTATATGAACAATAAATAACTCAAAGACAACAACCAGTGCAAACTTAGCACCCCATCAATGGAATTTTGGGTCGAAAATGACCTTGATCGTTAGGTCCCCGTTAGGTCCTTTAAGGTCCCACAATTTTTTCGTTAGGTCCCCTTTAGTTTTTTTTTAAATAATTTTTTAAATTTTAGGTATAAAAAAAATGCACTTTAGCACCCCATCCATAGAATTTTGGGTCAAAAATGACCTTAATCGATAGGTCTCCGTTAGGTCCTATAAGGTCCCACAATTTTTTCGTTAGGTCCCCTTTAGTTTTTTTTTAAATAATTTTTTTTTAATTTTAGGTATAAAAAAGTTACACTTTAGCACCCCATCCATAGCAAAATTGGCAAATTTTATCAAAATCGTATTCTTTACCGTTAGGTCCGTATAGGCTCATCATTGAAATTGTTGAATTATTTATTTTAAATAATAAAAACCTGCGCATGCGCCTTAGAGCATTAAGGCATGCGCACATCATACATAAACAGCGCGAAATTTAAAATGGTATCGTTTCATTTATTAAATAAATCTATTGTTCTGAGAGTGCTTATTTATTAAAAACCTACTTTTCAACCTAGAATTAAAATAACCTGGTATTAGTGTCAATCTATGGTGTCAATATATTTTTTGTAGCGGCCACAGGGCCACACTATGGAATGTCATCGTGGCGTTTCTGCGTAGGCGTACCTAACCATTGACCTAACCTAGACAGTAGAGTTTGACCCTTGTCAAAATTTAAGAAACGTCCGACCCACAATACAGCCTTACTTATAAAAACTGACTGATCTGTTGCTTAAACACCTCTCAGTTAAATAACTCTCAACTCCTTATCAATGATTAAAATAATCATACTTATAAAACTGTCTCAGCAGTCTCTCAACTAAGTAACGTCAATATATTTTTTTCTAGTAACATTATCGAAATAAAACCCGATATTCACGTAAAACTTGACTAAAAATGTACTTTTTGACAAATATGAATGGTAGACTTTATTTTGTATGACATTTATGGCCCCGTTTCCACCTGCAAGTAAACTTCTGCAAGAACCTTAGCAAGAACTGTCCGACAGTCTGTCTGACAGCAACTTGCACGTCTACTTGCAGGTGGAAACGCGGAATTAGACTTGCAAGTTGCTGTCAGACAGACTGTCGGACAGTTCTTGCAGAAGTTTACTTGCAGGTGGAAACGGGGCCTAACTGCCAATAAACTTTCAAATATATATATTGTTATTTCTTTGTTATTTAATATAGGAATATCAATTATTGTACAGCTGTGATTTATGTAAGATTATGTTTAATGTTTATCATATTTGTACAGTGAAAAATCAAATAACTGTGAAAATGAGCATCAATTATTTATTATTCCTCCTTGCAAAAAAAGCAGGGAAGAACTTATGAAGCAACAACAAGAGTTGCATGAAATTAGAATCCAACAGGAAATGGAGACTCATGAAAAAAGGCTCTAAATACTTACTTTGGAAGAGGAATATTATAAGAAAACAATAATAAATTTACAAAAATCTGAAAATATTCATTTAATTATAAAAATAAGTTTCAATATGACTGTGTTTATATTTTCCCTTGATTTTCGCATTCATTTTCTTATTCTTCTACATTACATTATTAGGGACAGTTGGATTTGTTAATTGATTTTCAATGCCTGTAGGATCTAGAAAGAAACAAAAAAAAAGCATTAAAATATGGATAGAATTTATGTATTGGCATTATTATTAAATATAAGTAGTTTGTTTGCATAAGAAAGTAGTTTGCGTAAATACCTTGATTTAAAATAGGCTCATTAATAATTGGTATTGTTAAATTGTGCAAAACTGCACCAGCAATAATCGTGATATTGATCACGTGGAGGAATCCTCACATCGTTTCATTAAGAATGCGGAATCTTTGCTTCCACACCCCGAAGCAACGCTCAACAGTTATAGTTAATTATTCCTCGTTCGCATGTGACTCAGATCGTACCTATATGCTTCCCAAAACTACGACGGGAATTCTTCTTTCAGGTCCAGAGGATTCACGCTCTGTTTATAAACTTTTTTTTGACGCCTACGAATTCTAAAATCACGAAGCACCTGCACATCATTCGTAAAATCCTTACTCAAACTATCAATATCCATTTTACCACAGTTATTTTACTGCGAAGTGAATAAAAACACAAATAATAAACTCTTGGCAACTACAAAACGTCAAAATTCAAATGTTTGACAATATATCCGCCATGATGTCTCTCAAATTATTTGTCGTAAAAAGTAAATGACAAAAAAAAGCTAATGTGGGTTATCCATAAGAGATAGACATAATATAATATGTAATATACCATCACGGACTTTTCTGTAGACCTTTTCAATGTGTATAATACTTAGTAGGTACATTATTTTGATAAAACTCGTAGGGTTCAGCCTGCGTTTGCAATGTAAGCGGAAAACATGTAATTTTTTACGACATCACATTAGAAACCTCAAAAATAACAGTACTTCTCCACTATTTAATGGATGTTATTATACATATAAACCTTCCTCTTGAATCACTCTATCTATTAAAAAAAACCGCATCAAAATCCGTTGCGTAGTTTCAAAGATTTAAGCGTACAAAGTGACATAGGGACAGAGAAAGCGACTTTGTTTTATACTATGTAGTGTCAGTAGTGATAGTGATAGAGACGATAGAGTCCGGCTAACGAATGAAAAGGCGGCAAATTCAAAAAATCATCATAATATGGTAACTTAGGTTATAGTTGGAAATAAAGTTTTGATACTTTAATTTATTATTACGAGCTTTGTTTTTTTGAGAGATTAACAACCTCTTCATCTATATAATATTATATATATGTAATCTGGTACAGTTATCTGATACAGATAAAAAAAAGAACAGCTAGTGAAAGTAAGAAAAAACATAATAAAATACAATTAAATTTTGTTTAATCAATATAATCATATTAAATCTAAAAGCCGCGTTCAGCCGCGAATAAAGAATAAGAATCACTATCATTATCTCTGACATCATTAACTTCCATTTCTGCAGTTATTACATCTTGTTTTTTTTGTACTGCTCTTCAACATGAATAACATGGTTCGGTCATAGAAGAAATCTCGTCGAGATACTGATTTTGTGTCTAAACATTTTGAACGGACAGATCGTTCAATTTTATATTGTTGCTTGAATAGTTTTTAACTGGATTACTGGTATCATCCATGCAAAATAATAATAATAATATTAAACAAATCATACCTACTTATAATAATGTGCAATGCAATCAAGATGAAAAGCATCAAAATATCAAGTCACACTTAACAATGCATTGAGATATTTCTCGTAAACACTCTTGTTTTTCCTTGAAAACTACATCTCTTTCAAATTGTTTCATTTTAAATTTATTAATCATAGTTTAAAGTTTTCGTCATGTTTTCAACTCAGTTTTCAATTACCTATTAGAAATCACTAAAATCCTAAGCTAAAATCGCAGAAAAAAAAATCACTTTGACAAGCTTTGACACATCAACAACTCAGGTTTTAATGACAGTTAACTGTTAAGTGTTGCCAAATAAATTTTCGAAATAAAAAGCCAGTTTCATCTTTCGATTGTTCGAACCAGACGTGACTAGTATAGATTTATTTATTGATTTAATTTATTAATGAAACGATACCAATTTAAATTTCGCACTGTTTATGTATGATGTGCGCATGCCTTAATGCTCTAAGGCGCATGCGCAGGTTTCAATTATTTTATAACTAGTGGTCCGCCCCGGCTTCGCCCGTGGTACATATTTAGTATCCTATATCCTTCTCCTGGCTCTAAACTACCTCCCTGCCAATTTTCAGCTAAATCGGTTCAGCCGTTCTTGAGTTATAAGTGGAGTAAGTAACACGACTTTCTTTTATATATATATATATAGATTTTAATAACATAAATAATTTAACAATTTCAATGATGGGCCTATACGGACCTAACGGTAAAGAATACGATTTTGATAAAATTCGCCAATTTTGCTATGGATGGGGTGCTAAAGTGTTACTTTTTTATACCTAAAATTAAAAAAAAATTATTTAAAAAAAAACTAAAGGGGACCTAACGAAAAAATTGTGGGACCTTATAGGACCTAACGGAGACCTATCGATTAAGGTCATTTTTGACCCAAAATTCTATGGATGGGGTGCTAAAGTGCATTTTTTTTATACCTAAAATTTAAAAAATTATTTAAAAAAAAACTAAAGGGGACCTAACGAAAAAATTGTGGGACCTTAAAGGACCTAACGGGGACCTAACGATCAAGGTCATTTTCGACCCAAAATTCCATAGATGGGGTGCTAAGTTTGCACTGGTAAGACAACACTTTATTTTCATTTATTTAAAAATCTTTTATCAAGAAAGTACATTATCTTTACCACATTTATTCAAAAATATAAAATGAATATCAAATTAAAGTTTGACACAAATCACGAGTTAACTTATTAATTGGGTCAAGGTTAAATCACGTCATAGTGATGTTAGATTAAGTAAAACACTTTGAAATATGTTAAAAATGTCTGAATAAATTAAAAATATTTATTAAATGAGTTCAATTAGCTAATCTCTTTAAATTAAACGAGAATTATTGCTTAATTTACAAGTTAAACAAGCTTTTGATTTTGTTACTGGCAACAATTTTAAGAGCTTATTTTGGGTCACTCTGTTGTTCGTATTCAACTTGTACTTCAATGGATTTTTGTAGAGGTGCCTTTCGCTTCGCTAAACTTGCAACATAGCATAGTTTAGTATTTTCATTTCATTTTATCAAGAAAGCTGGCGGGTGTGCAAAGCAATGTGTTGATTATGAAAACGATTGTGTTTTATTAATTTTTCAGAACAAATATTTGTGTTAAAACGTTGTTAGAATAGTTAATGAAATAGTCAAGGTAAGTGTTTGAAATAATTCAAAGTGCCATTTAAAGATATGATGAGTGCTTACTATATCGCTTCGACTTTTCATATTGAAAATTTCCACTAGTGAACTTTTCGAAAGTTTCTTAAAGTTATTCAACAGTCAAAACTTGTAAATAGTTTGTCGAGCTAGATTTCGTAATAAGGTTAGATGGCTTGTTTGACGAGGGAAAAGTTTGTTCAGGAAATAGTAAAACTTAGAATTTTCGTCGCCATTTTATTTTTTGTCGCGCTGGAAAAGCGGCCATTTTCTTTGTGCCGCGTCGCTTACGACTACTTTACGTGGTCTATAAAGTTAATTTAGTTAAGTTCAGACGTGATCTAATCCTATGAAGTGATTCTGGTGAGATATTTTATGTGATTGATAAATATGATGCTAGTGGAATATTTCAGTAATCTGAAATATGTTTTCTTGATGGCCTAATTAATGCGTTGTGTATTGGTAGATTCGTTTTAAATTTTGTTGTTTTGTGAATTAGGAGAGTGGGCGCGACGAGTGGTACGAAAGCACAATGGATGATGACCAGCAGTTCTGTTTGCGGTGGAATAATCACCAATCGACGTTGGTGTCAGTTTTCGACACCCTTTTAGCGAAAGGAATTCACGTGGATTGTACTTTGGCTGCGGAAGGAAAGACTCTCAAGGCGCATAAAGTCGTATTGTCCGCTTGCAGTCCCTATTTCGAGGTACGTATCATGTTAACGCTCTAAGTAGGTCAATTGATTCGTGTATAAGTTAGTGCAAGCTAGCACAGTTTTGCTCTAATAAACATTCCAGTCGCTTCGTGCTAGCTTTCGTATATTACGAGCAATTAGATTAGATTGATGCATAGATGAGTTGGCAACAGAAAGTTGTTCATACAACTTTTCCAAATACTTGTTTAGAATCATTACCAAACATTCATCCTTTTACTATCTACTTAGCATAAAAACTAATTAAATAAAATATAACTTTCGCCTCATTATTAAAACATTCTATATTTTTACAACAAAATGTCAAATAGTGACAAAAGAATACTTAACATTCATGAACTGATTTATTTACAAATCGAAATCAAAACATGTGTGTTTTGTTACAGAGTGTTTTATCTCAACAATATGACAAGCATCCAATAATAATATTAAAAGATGTGAAGTATGCCGAGTTGAGAGCTATGATGGATTACATGTACAGGGGAGAAGTGAATATCTCCCAAGATCAGTTGGCTGCATTGCTTAAAGCAGCAGAGTCGCTACAGATCAAAGGTCTATCGGACAACAAGCCGTCCAGGCCTCCGTCGCGCCCCTCTCACTCAACCCCAATCACACCTGCACACCCGCCCAGAGGAACGTCTCCGCCACCACAGGTAATTATAGTAATTTCAATAAAACACCAAAATACTGTATGAGATTTTTACGTAACTAGATGTACCTATCTGAAATTAATTATGTATCTATAGCGCCCGGCAAACTTCTTGGCAAAACAGTAGCATGGAGAGAGAAGTTTACGCATCAAGTTTTAGTACATTTTTATATGCGCAAGCTTCCCCCACTACGTTAAAAAGTGGTCAAGTTACGTGCCGACAACTATACATACATATTTTAATGAACTACATCATCATAATATTTATAACAAAAAATGCAGGTATATTTTGAATAACCTTCGTTCATACAAAATTTTAATTTAATTAAAATTTACCAAGTACCTACATGTTCCATTTATATTTTACATTGTTTTATGTTATGTGCATATACTAGTCATCAATAAAATATGATTAATTGTGCACTAATTGTTGAACAAATACTTATTTATTACACTTAATATGTCATTGACAAGCAATCAAAGAGTAATTGTAAACTATTTCCTGAAGCCTTATTATGGAGGTAGGAACAAAATGCATACTTGAAACTATACACAATATTTTATGCACATGAACAATACAAATAATATTCTGAAATTCAGAAAATGATGGAGTAATATTGTAGTTAGGAGGGAACAAAAATGTTGATGATTGCTTTAAATGAAAACTATACATAAAATAAGATGAACATTTTTTATTACAAGATACTTTTAAAGTAATACATAAAATAGTATAGTTGGGATGCTATTGGCTTATATTATATTATTCAGTCAACCAAAACTGTTTAAATCTGTGGTTACAAAAGAATTTTAAAAAACAACTCAACTTTAAAGAAGATTCAAGAAGTTGCAACTTTACTAATGAATACGTTTGTTGACTGATTTCCATAAATCAAAGGTAGTACCTTAAGGGTGCTATTACGTATTTTTACAAAAACACGCTGTTTTTCGGTACCATTTTAACTTAAAGCAATTACACGTGAGAACATAGTAATATCTTAATTTAAAGATAATATATTCAGCTCTACGTTCATCTTATAAAAATTGTACGACGTCATACAAAATTGTCGCTGAAATACGATTTTCCCAGCACAATAATCGCATAAAATGCAAAAAAATGGGGTCTAAAACGGTACCATTTTAAGAAAATTAAAAGCCTAATCTATCTTCTTACCTATACATTATTGAGGGATATATAGTCCTTTATACATGGTGTAATTTTTATGAATCTAAATCAAAATTTTATTTCAATTATAAGCTAAATTAAAAATACTTGTCGATTTCTTCATACATTTTGCTCTCGCGGGTCGTCAGACCGCGCTCAGAAGCGCTCTTGGAAGGACGGGTGTATCGCTCCTCGTCCCAAAAATAAAAACGAATAAGAAAAAGATTATTGTGCGTGCACTGTCGTTTTCGTGATTTGTAATATTTGATACTTTATAAGAGTAAACTGTATAAGTTTCATATTCCAATTATTTGTAATTTAAAATTATGTTTTAAAAATTACGTTGACTGAGGTCCTCTTTTTTATGGGTTGTTGAACGGATTGGTGGGGTAAAGCAATTTGACAAAACTTAAATCCAAAATGGCGCCGACGAAAATTTTACATCTTTTCGTCATGGGTGTCATTTT
>CAJQZM010034513.1:0-28360 GCA_907164665.1 Colias nastes
TGGACGCGAATAGGCATGTGGACGCGAACAGGCGCAATGACCCTATGTTTTTCGTCAGCCCTAATAAACTAAAGATACCGGTTGAATTATTAATAATTACATATTTTCTAAAAGTCGATCATTATTATAAACATCATCCGATTTGATCAAACATCATGTTATACTTAAACTAAGGTCTCTATATTATAACGTATTTTTTTTGCAACTAAGTTGGACCAATAGTCGATCTATGAGTAGTAGTGACCAATAATCTTGTTCTATCTTCTCAAGGTAGGAAATGTAGAAATCAAGTAATTAATTGATATGTCGAATTAATTAATTTAAATGTCAAATTTGAATTTTTAACATTAACAATCAATAATATTCCAATAGATTGAATGTATTGGAATAAAGAGCGGGCTGGCTTCACGTTTCACCGCTCACGTTACCTATGTTTTGTAATTTGCATCCAAAGCTTAGTTCCTCCTATTAAATCTCCTTCAACCCGTACGAATAAAACGAAAAAAAAGTATAGTAGCGATATATCCTTATAAGCTAAAAATAATATAATGTTAAATATGCTACTAATGAAGTTTGTTTAAAACAATTATTTTATACTTGGAGGACACCTGGCCGGCATTTCATAACTCAGCCATATAAGTTCACAAACATTGGGACAATCTATTTGAGCTGTAATAGTATTTCATGCTTGTCGAAATTCATGTTTAAATGCAGTATAAGGTCCATTATAAAATACGGTTAGGCTATAAACAGTTTGGAATTGTGCAAGTTTGAGAAACTCTGTTTAATTTGAAGTGTGCATGTCATTTTATTATCTTGCGGTTGTTTGAGTGCTAAGTCGCGGTTTTTCATATTCCTCCCTATTTTCTTCAGTGTCTTCTTTATGTATTTTGTAGGATGTTTCATATTTTTTGTGTTTTGGTGTCAATACCTACATGTATGGAAAAATATACAATCTGCTTCATTAAAATACAATGATAGGTAGGAAGAAGGAAATCTTTGCTAAAACATTAATTAAAGTAAATGAACAATAATTTACTAGTGTGTGTAATTAATGCTTTTTTTGTCTATTCTATTATACATATTTTTCTTAGCAAACTTGTTGGTGTAGTGCTAGCATTGTATTTTATCGCATAGCGTCTGGAGAATCATCATGCGTTTTCATATTGCGTTTTATTATGAATTAATGGTATTTTGTTTATACATTTTTATTCTTTAGAATTAATGTGATTTTGTATACCAGTAACATTAACAAGTGTAATTTGTTTTATCATATACATAATATGTAATCTTTGAAGATACATATATATATATAGAAACCGTATTAAATAATCTCACAACGAATAGAAGACGATGCTTTTGTTATTTCATAAACATATTCATAAACGAGTGATTTAATGCCATTAAACAATTAGTTATTAGACAGTCACAAATTATGTATTATATTTAATGCCAAGAACGGATTTAAAGAACATTAAAGCGCGTCACACACGGTGAAGATACTATAATATTTTATGTTAAGATACTCTAATATAAAACGTTATAGTATCTTAAGGTATCTGGTATCAGCGTTCTGACCATCATTTTTCTTTTTGTCATTGCGTACTAAGACCCCTGTAGAACTGCCATCCTGTTACAAATGACCCACAAAATTTCGGTTCGGGAGTATCTTAACATAAAATATTATAGTATCTTCACCGTGTGTGACGCGCTTTAATCATTACTAGTAAAGCCTATAGTATTTCCTATGATGTCATTGAATTATCTGTCTCATATTCGAAGAATAATACCAATAATGTTTTCCTTCAATAATTATTTACATCAATATTATTCCCGTTATAATATGTTTTTACACACTGATTAAATTTATTACTTTAACGAACTTGGCCTAAATAAACTGATTGCAAACATTAGTTACACGAATTGGATTCTAATTTTAATTAATGCAATTTTTGTTTGAGCGTATTATTACATTGTTTGATAAATAATAATGAAGTAGGTAAATTTTAAAAGGTTTATTTTAACTAGTATTGGCCCTTGCTGCGCTTGGTTACATGAAAGAGAATAAGAATAATAAAACAATAGAGTGTATTAACTTCCTTTTTCGTTTTTGTGTTTGTAATATTCAGTCGATTTAGTAGAAGTTAGGTTAGTTCCTATAAAGGTATAATTAATAGAGTTACACAAATGAAAGTAATATGTATTGTGTTTAGAGCTTTAAGATAAAGTAGCTTTTGCAGTATAAATTGAAAATATGTTTTGATGTTTAGAGTAGGAAATTGATTATGGCTATAAGTAATATGTATGATAATATCCTAGTAGGTATACTATGGTTTGTTAGTTTAAATTATTTTTATAAAATAAAAAAAAGGTCCATAATTTAAAGATAAAAATTTAATTAAAGATAACATTTGCGTGCAAAATAAATAAACACAATTATCATTTATAATATTTTGTTATTTTTGGTACAAAGTATAATTTTAATTAATTAAAACCTTTTATTATGCATTGTCATCTTCAGAAGAAATTCACGGCCAAAGTTGAACGTTCTCGCCGTTGATCTTGACTCCAATACACCTTAACATTGCGCTCTGCAAAATTGCTCTTCTTGTCAGCCGTGAACGTAATACTCTACTTATGTTTTATGTTATTAAAAACTCGTTTGAATTATGCGGAAGCTATGACTCTTATTATTTCCAGCGATTGAGAGACAAAAAGCATTTTGTCAACGCATACGGAAATAATTTAAATTTGATAACAGGGTGACCCCATTAGCCGATTCGGTCGCGTCAGCCGCTCCAGCCGAATATCGTCTTATCGCTATGAAATACCCTTCTAGCCGGTAAACACTTCATTGCGATTCCCGGGAACGAACCGTGAACCCGGCGCGTGCGATCATAATATTTATCTCCGGATGATCCGAGGACGGTATATAAACGGGCAACGAGAGACACCCGGTATCATTCGCGATTTAACCACCGCGGGCTCCGACACTCCGGCGAGGCCGTATTGACCGTCAACTGAATTGATACAATTGCCATTTAACACCCTTCCGCGATGCCTTCCATGAGAAGTTTAATAATCGTCCTGCTAATTGCAGTGGTGGCGACCGAGGCCGCGCCGTTCTTCGACGCGATCTACGACGCGATCAACGGGAACGGCAGGAGATCGTACGGATACAGCGGCTACGGGTACAACAACGGGTACAACTACGGGTACAACAATGGGTACAACAACGGATACAACGGCTACCGACACGCTGAGCGGCCGCAGAGACAAGGGAAGACGTATAAGGAGATATGCAGGGTGCACTTCCCCGACGCTGTCGCTAACCCGGGGGCGGGCGGGATAGTGTGCCCCTACTGAGGGTCAGATCGCGTGTTCTACGCAATGGAGAGGCTCCTCCGCCGGCGACACATAATGCGGATGGGCTGATCCCCCACGCCTCTTCTTTCTGGCGTTGTAAACCGTTCGGTTTAATTGCTATAGTAATTCGTAAACAAAGCTGTGATCTCCAACTCCAATTTGTTACAATAAGTATAGGTGTGACGTGTATGTGACGTGTACATAGTGTAATTGTGTGTGTATTCGACTTGCGTGATAACCTTGTGATAGTTTCATAGTGTGATATACGTATCGAAACTTAGGTGACCTTAGTGATTTTATAAACAAACAAATAGTGCATAGAACACGCGATGATCCCGTAATTTAATTGGCTTTTTGTACTTAGCGAAATTTAACGTCAATCTGATCGAATTTGTTGCAATGTGTCACATTTCTTCTGCATTTTAATGAAAATTAAAGACAAGGCTTTATTATAATAAAATTAAAATCTGTTTTATCTAAATCACACTTTGTTAGTGTAATATTAAAGTGAACATTTTGTCAAATTATACCAAAGCTTGGAACATACAGCTTAAAGTTATTGTTATACATTAGGTTTAATTGTAAGTTTGTTTTACTGTTAAGTTATAAATAAATTATACTGAAATTATTCGTTTGTTTTTTTTGGGTAAATTTCAAATAAATATTTTTAATTAAAGAAATACAAAGCTTTTAAAATAAGCTAATATTATGATGATGCAAAGATGTGTATGCAGTGAAGATATCTTGGTACATGATCTACCATAATGTATGCAACTTATTTTAGATATATTTCTTAGTTACCCGCCCGCCCAAGCTTGCTCAGGGTTACAAAAAATTATACCTAATTTATCGACAGCTAATGGAATGAATCTAAAACGTCGATAAAAAATTTTAGCACCGCCTCTCCAGCCTCTTAGTGTCAAGCACTAAAGTTATTTAAGACTAAAGATATATGTACTAGTTATTTTAGTCGTTTTTGTTTTAAGCTTAGAGACCTTATGGGGGTAGAAGATGAATAACAAAGATTTGATAATAACTAGATACTTATTTAACAGTAGGTAGATACTTAGTTAGGTATTATCCAAATAAAAACGAATAATTTGTTATCGAAACCATAAAGTTATTTTCGTGAAGCAATTATTTCAACAATAATAAATCTATAAGCGGCTTACCAGACATAATCATAGGTAGGTACGATACAAATAAACATTTCAAATGAACGTATAAAATTAGTTCTCGATTCCCTTCACATTGGTCTGTTATTATCCATCAATACGAATTAATTTCCTAGCAAATTGTAGTATGACAAGTCAGTTATAATTTCGTTTAATTTATAAAGAGATTTATCTTTAGCGAGGGAGCAAAGGGTCAGCCAGACCTTGTGGCCTCGCAGGGCTGGTTTACTCATCAACTTGATAAAACGCTTGAGGGGACGGACATCATCGGGACTGTTAACATTGTCTCCATTAAAAATGGGTATTATTAGACCAGTTAATTCATATGTAGTTTGAGAATATCTGGTATTAAAGTCTTTATCCTTATATTATGTGGACTAGTTTTAAATCCGCAGTTTTACACGCATGAATTTATGTTAAAACGCGTGGAAGTTCCTCCTGAAAATATATTCTATTTCTACGCTGAGAAGTTTTATAAGAAGAAAATCAACTTCGAAAAAAATGCCTGAAAAGCACAATAATAATTCTGCTGTGGAATTGTCTATGTACACCATTTATTTTAAATTTATACGTTATAAGTTTATAACCTATAGTAATTTCATGCTGTCTTGTTTTTAGCAGGTGTCTAAGTGGCGCATAAAGGCAATTTAACCTTGATGGGAATGGTTGAAAAATTATTTTGTACACTGTACTATTTAGGTTATGGATTTCGTTAATAATTTAATTGATAATTCCAATTCAGTAAGATATATTATATTTTGTTCTTTTTATCTAGAAGGTACTTACCTTCCTTAAGCTGGATTATTTTTTAATTGTTGTCCTTCTCGTCGTAATTGAACATCGCATTAAAATATTAGCGTGCAAATTTTAATCATAATTTTATTTGTATTTCAGTAAAATGACACAATGACCCACATAATGTTATAACAATAACGTTTGTCGTGATGAACACCTATTCTTTCTAGTTAAAACACTACAAAACAACCTTAGTATTTGAATATAAATCAATACAGTTAAGTATAATTACAGCATTGAATACTATTAGCTAGTATATTATTATATTAGATATCTGTGCTATTATGTAGTACTCATTCATGGCATTTAGCTAGCGAATGCACTTCTCTTTTCACGTGTTTTCGACGACCTATTGGCTATTGCCATATTTGAAGCTTAACAAAACTTTATCTTGATGTAATACTTATTGGTAAAATAACTTTAGACCTAAGCTACAATATATCATGTTGAGTAAAGGTTTAAATTGTTAGAACTTACTAAGTATTTATAGAAGTTTCTATGATGATATATTTGTACTTTAAAATACTGTTTAATACTCACTCATAATAAGATTGTCATAAATTGTAATGTTGATGAAAAATGAAAATAGGAATAGGTAGTATATTGTTTGTAGAGCTGAATGCAGTTTTCAATGACTGTATTACCAACTTAGTCAACATTATATTGTGATGTTTTAAGTAATAATAGGACTAGGATTTTAAAAATATTACTTAGTAGTAGTTTTATGACCTATTTTGTAATGTAAAGTCAATATGCAAATGCTTGTAGGTACTTATTTCCGCTCACATACTTTGAATAGTGTCGCCAAACATTTTCACATAGATTTCTATGGTCTTACCACAAAACAATTTAAACACAGTCCAACTTTAAACCAGGGATAGTAGTTGTCTATGTGAAATACGACAAAACCAGATTAAAGAGAACCCGCGCTTAAAGTTAAACACTGTCTAAAGTTTTTTGTGGTAAGACAGTTCACAAAAAACTTTAGACAGTGTTTAACTTTAAGCGTTAAAAATTTAGTATATACTGATTGTTTTTGTCACGATTTTTTAAAACACTGTTCTATGATGCTGTGTGGCTATATAATTAATACCATTAATACTACTTTAAATTCAAATACCGTCGTTTTCAATAGATCATTAAAAACCCTGTGACAGACATGATGAATATTTAAAAAATATTTTTGGTTATTTTTTTATCAAAATTATAGGTGAATTGAATTTATATTGCTTATTATGTAATGCCAAAACGTAATTCGAGCCTTGGACTTGTGTTTTGTTCAATTTTCCTGTTTTACATCCCGCTTATAAATATTTATTGGTTGTGTTTGAATTTAAATTGTGATTAAACCATTGTATTAGTCACACAAGTAAAGTACCGATATTCTTGTCCCCGGAATTGACTAAACGTTACATTTAAGTATTACGCAACAGAAAAAAATATTCTAATTAAAACATTATGTACAAATCCTACCCACAGGTTGCCTGGTAGAAATCGCTCAGTAGCGATAAGGCCGCCTTTTTGGCTTTACATTATATTGTCTTTTTCTTTTTGTTATATTGTCTGTTTTTATTTGGTGCTAAATAAAGTGTATTTATTTATTATTATGAATAATACATTAAAGTTTAGTTTTGTTGAAAAAGTTTTGGGGCCTGTTATGACAAGATTTAGTTAGGCAGTTGAAGATGTATAATATCCATTCTTACTGTCATAATAAGACATATTGCTTGTCTTCCAATAAGACGCCATGGTCACCAGCAAATGCTTCTCTGAACTCGTAACATGTATTTACCCAAACTGAGTTACGACTTTTCAACTTATAATAAAATTCTCTCTAATAGATTGATAGGAAGAGAAGGGCTAAGCCGGCCTTTCCCAGTGAAACAAGATAGCATACTAGTGATAACATGATATCATTTAGCACGTTACGTGTAACCCTTAGTGGCATATTTCGGTCACTACGCTTTGTAATGCATCAAGTTCTATGGTGCTTTGTGCAATATGAACGTTGTTATCTTTAAAGGTAAATGAAAGTCAGTGCCGGTAATGATAAAATATCATACTCGTTTATTAGAGTAACGTGCACGACGACGACGTCCTGAAAATACAGTGTCGTTAGGTTGGAATACATTAACTTAATAATTATTTCTGATGATGATTTACATCTTAAAAATAGAAGCGAAAAATTGGTTAAAAAAAACTTTAGTTTTTTTTGGCTCTACTTTTTTCCCAATTGTTAAATGTCATAACAGAAACAGTAAAGTTTGTACAGTTAGTATTTATAGTATTATATAACTATCTACTGTTGCTATATTTCTCCTTGGTTGCTATGAGCAATGGTTACATCTGCTTATTCGTACCGTATTTATGAAATGTGAAAAAGCCTATTGCGTCGTTTCGCGCCCTCTAAATTGTGCACATAAACAAAACAACAGCTTATGTAACGCAAAACAGGAGCAAATTGCAAGTACATTTATGTCAACTATTACTTAATACAAAAATTATTTGGGGCAAGTGTCAGCGGGAACATCAATCAATGATTCGGGGTCACCTAACGGATCTTTGGGAGATCGCAGACGGCATGATGTTTCAAATGTGCGTAAACAAATTGCGGGTGATAAATGTACACCGTGACAATAAATCTTTATCTACTTAGACTTGATTTGGTTACTGGTTATTTTCACTCATGTATGATTTAAGGAAAGTTTTGTATTTGTTTGAGAGCGCTGATCCTTGTGATGGCAAATCTGTTTGGGGTTAGATTTAGAAAGCACAAATGTAAGTGTATTAAATATATATTTTTTATGCTGCAAATATTATAAGTAAAGTATATTGTAAATATACACAGCAAAAATACAAGAATAAGACGCTGAACTTAATCATATAGTATTGCTGTTATTTTTTAATTGTCGACTAGAGATATACCTATATCCTGCTTTTATAGAAAAAAAAAACATTATATATTTTTTATTATGGTATGTATTGAATTATGTCATTGCCTTTATGTTATTATTTCTTGGCAGTGTCCGAAAATACTCTACTCCCTGACCTCGCAAATCACAAATGGTGATTGTTGTTTGCTCATAAAAGTGATATGAGGTTTATCTTATGTAGAACATGACTCATGGATTAACTTATTTAGTAGTAATTGCCATTATATTTTTGTTCACTGCGGTTACGGCGTTAACAGATGTTTATGTCATGATAGGTAATATAACACAAAAATGTATAATTACTCTGTTTGTTTTTTGTTTTGATACAAATATATGGAATTATTCTCCAACCTACTTACTCTATAGTCCATAGAAATAGAAAGAAATAGAAATAGACTTTTTCCATTTCTTTTTCCATTCCATTTTCCATGTATAGAACATATTCTATAGTGTAGCTAATGATATAATAATATATACTTTTAGGTGTTAAATATTAAAAGAATAATAATTGATTGAGTAATCATCATTCCCGACATAAAGTATTAACAAACTATCGCAGCAGAAAGTTGTAAAATATTATACACATGTATCAATCTTGAAAATCCAGACTATCACAAGTCACCTAACTAATGATTCTGACTTAAGGGGTTTAATAAAAGGCGCCTGAAAGATTTATTTCACTTATGCACTAAATACTTTTTGCTAAGTTCGCATACAAGGAGAAGCTAATTTGTCAATACATTCGTTGTCTTTTTGTTGTAAAGCTACTCACCCTTTACCGTAGTCTGTATTTGCTTGAAAGCTTATCCCCTACAAGAGTTTAAACAAGTCTGGCTTTTATACAAACAAACACTCAAGAAATATTAGAGATAAAACAGCAGTATAAAATTGCGTATTGGAATAAAGAATATTTGTTCCAGCGAAATTGTTGGAAATACACCCGGTTTTCGACAAGTGCTTACTTAACAGAACGTAAAGATACTAAAATAGTAATTCTTGTTTATGTTGGGGAAATGTTTCAATTTAAAATTTTCGTTTCGTAGTATAAGATGATATTTACAATACAAATATAATACAATATTTAGATTTTCCATATCAATCTGTTGGTTGAAAATATTTTCTTTTTGCACATTAAAGTGAAATGTTACTAACATCATGATGCTACACGCTTTCACTCTCATAAACAAAAGATGTATTAAATTCCTCCTGCTTCTATTTATATCACAACAGAAATATTCACATTTTTTTTCATATTTTCTTCAGGTATTTCATCTGGATCATTTTTCTCACTGCATCCTCCTCAAAGAGTGACAGATAGAGCGACAAATTGGCCCGTTTTCCCCGAAATAAAACAATGAGGTATCCCTGGAGAGTGTTGGACAGTACGGGTTGCCTCGTAAAGTATACCGACTATAAAGTTGGGTTCAGGTCTGGAGGTACTGGGATCGAGTGGAATAAGATTGAAGTAACAATTAATGTTGATTTGTAATGATAATTTTATATACAAATATATTAGTTTATAGCGGTGAAACGTTTCTGGTAACAAACGTAAATTCTGTAAACTTTTTATATCAGGAGAATATATCAAACATACAGTTTTATTATTCAATAATAATCGAAAAGATAAAAATAGTTATACTTAATTGATATAACTTAGATCTAATTACGTATAGGTTTTTAAATATGTTTTTTATTTATTTTTTATTATACGAATAAAGTAGTCTGTACAAATATAAATATATAGAGTTTTAAATCTAACGAATTTAAAATATGTGGGAATGTTTTGGCCAGTGTAAAAAACGTCTCCTAATTACATTACGCTGTATAAAAAGTAACAGGAAGAAGCAAATTAAGTACATTAAAATACGCACACATTTTCATTAAATACGCCGAACACATAGCATTCCCGTTCAGAATCCATCTAAAATCTCGCATCATCTATGCATAGCTTCGATCTCTGAGAGGCAATTACTTGGAGTGTGCGTGTGCTGACGAAATGTTGTTAACTTATTGCTTTTAAAAAGTGATGTACTCGGTTTTATTTTTGGGCACTTCTATTGAGATTACTGGCTGGTTTTAAATATTTATCTTGCGGTTTTTAGTTGATAATGATATTGCTATAATCTGAACTGTTTTTTTCTATGCACGTCCATTGCACAGGATAAAGCTCGTAATAAAAATAGTCTCTTAAGCTTTAAAATCCAAATTTATATTTTCTGTACAGACAAATGTCTATATCTGTAAGGATTTGTGAAAAATTTGTTTATCGATTATAGTTTTTGCTTTATGTAACGTACACATCGAAAATTTTCATATTAAGCAATATATAAAAAATATACATATAGTTCATGAAACAAAAACTACTTAATAAAATAAATTACACAGTACACTAAACACTATGTGAAAAATTGTCCGTAGCGATATACCGTTGAGATTTCGCCCGACCCAAATTTAATAAGGGTTTAACCCAGTCTTAGTTGAAGAAGGTACTGGTAACAATAACAAGGAATGTATGAAAAATATCGCACATTTATATTTGCTTACGGAATTTAAGGTATAAACGTATAAACAGATGGAGTAAACATACTTGAGCCTGATTTGATGGTTACGTTTTTTGGTCTAGATTTAATCAAATATAATTTTTTGAGTAAAAGAATTATTAGATAACATTATATGAACCATATATTAATGGATTGGTGATTGGAAATTGTGATAATCTTTCAGTAAATATATTCGAAGCAATAGTTTACAAACATATATTTTAATGTTAAGAATTCGCTCTATATTTGAATACAGATGGAATCATAGATACGGATTCTAATTTTGGTTACTACAGTAATATTTAAAAGAGAAATAGGCGATGGAATATTGTATGGGGAACGGTTTCCTTAGGAGGAAAAACGTTGTTTATATAAACTCAACGCCACATTATTTTCTCGACAAATATTATGGGTAAAGGATATCCCGGTTTAGGCCCCATTTGCTGGTACAATCGTTATCTCAAAGACTTTTATCTCTTTTTATTGTGGGGACTTGTGCTGAATGACATGTGACAGGCATGACAATTATTATTGTGTGATGATACGGTGTAGCAAAACAGTATTAAAGAGATATCTACCCGCATTTGGGCTTTATAATATGGATTGTTATGTTGCTCTTGTTTTGCTCTCTTTGTATATAGTAAAATATAGTATTCTTGTATCATTGTATTATGTAATATTACACACTCCTTAAACGTTTTTGTTCTCAACTCAGTGTGTTTTTAAGTTTTATTAGTAGTTATAAGTTTACAAAACACGAATAAAACATCAGACTTAAGCGACCGATAAAATAGATATAACCTGTATAAATAGACATCAGGAGAGTGTTTAATGTATAAAACGTAAAAATACCTACATATTAAACCCTTTATCAACGCCCCCTTCCCGAAAAAAATAACTTGATCGCAGACAGCTTCTGAAAAGTTAGAAGAGAAGATGCAAATAGAAAGGTAAGTACACATAGAGTTTCATTTATACCATATCGCACATTCATTCATTTGAGAATGACTTTTGTTAATAGGTGATTTTAAACTTATTATAAGACTTTAAAATAATTTTCCAGTATCCTAACTTTGGAATCTGGATCGTTACTTTACATTTTACAAACTTACCTGCTAAATCCAATACACTAAATACTAATAAAAAAGAGAGCAATTAAATGTACATAATACTACTTGTTACATAATAATGTACATAATAATTACGAGCCTATCACTATAATTAAATGACCCATTTCATTATACCGTAACAAATTGAACGAATATTCCTCGAAGTGAGGCTTCTTACCACGTTTTGTTTGCTTTTAATTACAGCTCTCTATTCACTATCTTTTGTTCGTATCACCAATCGATAGAACATAAATTGCCTTGGTCATATGACCGCAGAATCTTTTTATACGATTCTCTGGTCACCCTTGTTACATTGCAGTAGATTGCGGTTACCGATATATGTCTGTGTTGTGCATACTGCATACATCGCTACATATTATCTATACTAATATAATAAAGCTGAAGAGTTTGTTTGTTTGAACGCGCTAATCTCAGGAACTACTGGTTCGATTTGAAAAATTCTTTCGGTGTTAGATAGCCCATTTATCAAGGAAGGCTATAGGCTATATAAAATTACGCTAAGACCATCAGGAGCGGAGCCACGCGGGTAAAACCGCGGGGCGCAGCTAGTGTAGTATAAAACAAAGTCGCTTTCTCTGTCCCTATGTCCATGTATGCTTTTAATCTTTAAAACACGCAACGGATTTTGATGCAGTTTTTTTAGACAAAGCGAAGTCGCTGTCGGAAAGCTAGCTAAAATAATATAATACAAGTAGGTATCAAGAATGTGTGATACCAACTTGTTTGAGTGAAATAGCAATTTTAGTTATAAAAGCTGTAAAAGGTAACTTTGGAGTAATATAATAAAATAATCATGTGTCATAGGTAGATAGTACGTAAGTATTCTTAATATTTTTGAAACGTAACAGCAATGAACATGTGTTTTAAATCGCGCATTTTCGATGTACCTACTCTAATCATGTGGCTTTTGAAATATCGATAAAATTTATTTTATTCTATCATAGTCTTATAAAAGAACATTTCCTGCAGGGCCACATGGTAACAGTATTTCCTAATTTTCCGCCAAGATGGCGCCCGAGCTAAACCGATTGGCCCGTTCCATCGGCTGTGCACATGTGAATTGAAAGCTTTATTTGTACTTTATGGATGTGCGAACAAATCTGCACTCTGATAGGATTTGAATCAGACTGAATTTAGTATATACTAGCTTACTGCCCGCGGCTTCGCCCGCTTTGTCTAAAACCTAATAAATCTATACTTATAATAAATCTGTAGAGAGGCCAATTCTGTACATGAAATATATTTAAAAAAAACTATGAAGGGGTGATAAGGGATCGCTACTGATGCCAAAAATGCAATCAGTAAAATTTTTGTCTGTCTGTCTGTCTGTCTGTATATTCGTTATAGAAACAAAAACTACACGACGGATTTTAACGAAATTTGGCACAATTATTCTTCATACTCCTGGGCAGGTTATAGTATACTTTTTATTACGCTACAATCAATATGAGCAGAGCAGTGAAGGGAAATATGGGGAAAACGGGAGAAGTTACTCCATTTTTTAAGCTTCCGTCGCGTGTGCAGCCTTAATGGTTAAAGCTACATAGAAATCATGTACGACACAAATGTTCTTAAATTATTATTATTATATAAAAATAAATTCCTAGACAGCATATTATGTCTATCTTTTAAAATTGACTCACAATAACACGTGAAACTTCAATAGCTTAGCAATTCGGAGCTTTCTGATTATATTTGTCTACTCTTACGTTTACAACACTCTCACTCATCCCTAATTAAAAAAAGTTAACATTATTACCTATTCAATAAAAAAAGAATCATGTAAATCGGTGTAGAAACACCAAAGTTATACATGAAATACGCTGTAAGTCATCGCGCGTGAATACAGAATCATGCCTTATGGATTATTTTTGTGTATACTGCCGCGTTCGACGCGCTTCGCGGCGGGAGCTATAAAAAGGCTGCGGGTCCGCACCCGTTTCGCGTTGTCACGGCATCACGTGTGAACGGCTGAACCGATTTCGATAATTCTTTTTTTATTATATTCCTTGAAGTACGAGGATGGTTCTTATGTAGAGAAAACGTAAATATGTACCACAGGCGAAGCCGGGGCGGACCGCTAGTTATATACTAAAACCTTCCTCTTGAATCACTCTATCTATTAAAAAAACCGCATCAAAATCCGTTGCGTAGTTTTAAAGATTTAAGCATACAAAAGGGACATAGGGACAGAGAAAGCGACTTTGTTTTAAGTATAATATGTAGTGATAGATGAATTGTAACCTGAATAATATCAATATTTTAAAAGTATTTTGAAGTGAAACTTCTTCTCAAGATCTCTATTTCAAGGTCGCGTCATGGAAATACCGTCACATCATGGAGGCGACGATTTGGTATCTTTGAATCTTGCCAAAGAAGTTTCACTTCTGACACGTGTGCTCAGCACAACCAATTGAGGTCCTTCTGGCGCTTAGGGAATGTCAATTAAAAATGATTCAGGCATGCTGCTCAGTCACTTTCAGTTCAAACGAAAAGGATACACCTGTTTTGGTACACTGCATGTAGGCTTTCAATTACGTTTCTGATATTTATGATGTTCATGTTCATGAATAAAACAACAACAACAAACATAGGTAGTTTAATTAGGAGTTTCCTTTATCCCAATGGTATAATGTTAAATTAGTCATAAAGTAAGTAATTATCAAGTCACCCCATATCTATACTAATATTATAAAGCTGAAGAGTTTGTTTGTTTGTTTGTTTGAACGCGCTAATCTCGAGAACTACTCGTCCGATTTGAAAAATTTTTTCGCTGTTAGATAGCCCATTTATCGAGGAAAGTTATAGGCTATGTATTATCACGCTACGACCAACAGGAGTGGAGCCACGGGGTGAAACCGCGCGGAGCAGCTAGTTTTAAATAAATTTACTTATAACAAGAATTTAATGAAAAAAAGTTCAAAGTATTCACTTTCAAATAACCTTTTCAGCTCAAAGATTGGTTTAGGAGTAAATAACACATTTAGACGTATGTTAAGTCCACTCTGCCAGTAAATTATTACCGGAATTTCATTTAGAAGTGACACTTTTTGGGATATTTATAGTGCAATGTGATAAAATATATGGAAATTGTATTTCATGAAAAAAGGTCCCGTTATTTTTATGCAGTAAACTATTATAGCAATGGGGTTGGTTTTGAGATTTAGTAAATAAAGAAAAACATATACACATAGACATTTTCTAGAAATCAGGCAAGGCACGGTGTAATGTTCAAATTAAATAACTGTTACATATTTTATTTTAATTTCATAACCTTAGACATACGTGTAAGAAAATCTGAACATAAGGAGTAACATGAATTTCTCTAAATACTTACATGAAGTTTCTAAACTAATCAGACATTCTGTATCCTTCAAACGCAATTCTAAATGATCAAAACTTATAAACTAGGACGAGTCCGTACCTCAGGCATTAGTTAATTTATTTAAATGTCGCATTTATTAGAAGATGTTAGGCAAATTTAACTGAATAACTTTCTAATAATAAAATTCAGTATAACACAAAATATAAAATAATCGGGAGAGCTTTAAGCTGTAATAATTCTACTAATGTAATGACATTGTTACCTAACACCTTTGAAGGTTTTTGATTCAATCTTTCAAAATATGACATTATTTATTGTTACATATACCTTATAAATTCATGTTGTTTCGCAAGGAAAAGACAGTAAACAGAAGTTGTTGATCGATACTTGTTGCGTTGAGCAACAATAAACCGTCGATAGACAAAGATTTATAAACCTACTCGAACAAGGGCATTTTAAATTCAATCTAGATCACTCAAAATACCACTCTTATATATATAATCTGTAAGAAACAAATAAATAAATCTTTATCGAAAAACTTTCAAATAATATAATTGGGGAAACTAAAGATTACATTAAAGCCAACAGAAGAAGGAGAATGTAGATCACAATACACATGACGTATTTAATATGTATGTTTGAGAACTAACTAGCCAAACTATCCCCTAATATCCGACATTACTAGTTCTAGTAGTAAACTATAAACTGTCTTTGCATAGACCAAATTATAGATAGACGTCCCTGCAGCGAGTAGTGTTACTGGGGCGTACTGCTACATGTTGCGGAAAATAGACACGCGTAATGGAGCGGCAACTTTCGAGACGTAGTGCATCATACGATTACGATACCGACTGAATAATGCACTTGATCTATTTATTCAGTTAGTACGGTCAATGTTTGTTACTATGGGGAATACAGCGGTGCGAGGTCAGGTGTTGGTTCACTGATTCTGGTTGGCGTTTGGCGTTATAATTACTACTGGATAATCGTGGTACGTTTTGGTTGGTTCTTATGTTCAAGAAAATATACTAGGTACATAAAATAAATAAAGTGCTTAGGAGCATAGGAGCATCTATAATCATTAAGAAATTGTTTTGCTTATAATTATAATATGGACACTAATTGATTACCTTATGAAGGTTTTATAATAAATAAGCTGTTAATATAGCCTGAAATTTCATTTTCATTAACCAAGTCGTGCATTAAGGTTCAAAAATAGGTTAACCTTGATCAGGCTAACTTTGAACCTGGCAGGTCATCCATGATCCAATAGGTACATTTTATGGTTTATTCTAAAATCTTATTGTTGAAATAAATACAATTACAATTGTATAGAGAAATATTAAAAATGCACACAGGTAATAAAAACTTCAGTATTTTTAAGCAAACAGGAAATAGTTGTACTGTTGACTTAAACCAATATTGCAGCGTTGGCCCGATTGCTTCAGGAACGTTGATCAAAAGTTCTGACGAAGCAAAATTTTTATTGGCAATAAATCCAACAGCTTACATTGTAAGCAAAATTCGTTTGATGAAGGTTGTGATTGAAACCGTGCTAATTGTGATAGAAATGCAACTTTGTATGTTTTGTTAGAAGAAATTGAAGGGGATAGGATCAAGGTGTGATAAAAGTCAATATTGTCCTCTATTTCATCAGATAAAATTCTGTTGTATTTAAAAGAATCAGGTTAAACAATTGAACTGAGGCGATCACTGAAAATACTTCAATCATATTTATAAAAATATGATACCGTGTAACATTTTTTGTTGAAAGAAAAATAAAAACTACTAGATATTTCATTTTTCAATCTTAATGAAAGTATTCCTTCGAAATTCATAGACGATAAAAATGATTGTTCGTAACATAATACATTTTGTAATATGTATCAAAATGTTCTCAAGACACTTCATTGTTAACAAAATTACTGCATCATAGTCCCTCATTCACTTTATTTCCGTATCCTAAAAATACCCAGATTGTAATATTTTCATGTTTACGTTCAAAAATTCAATTTTCTTCATAACCGACTTATTATTCCAAAAATTGCTTCCATTGTCCGAAACCCCGCACGACTGGGCCGCATTGTAATTCCGAAACAATAATTTGTTTTAAAAAATAAGCTATTATGGAAGCGATGTCGTTTAAGTGTAAATGACACGATTAAGTCCGCAATTTTCTTCAGGCTCTAACAAACTGATCCGATACAATGCGTCACTGAATCGCGAAGTTATAAATACGATGCGATTTCTGTAATGAAGTATTCATTAAAAATGGTTGATGGTAAGTTTTCTTACCTACATGTTCACGATTAAAGCTTATACATACGTGATATGCATTTCAGATATTCAATCTTCTCTGTAATAATACACTCTAAAGGCATCGGTAAATAAAAATTACTGTATATACAAGCATAATTGATCAATAAAGAGGAAGAAAATTTCTAAGAGTTCACTGTTTTTTTAAAGTTCGAAATATATAATCTGTGGTAAGCATTTCTAAACGTAGGTAATCGCTACGGATTTACTCCTGTGTGTTAAAGCCTTTAGTCGTAAGTTTGAAATTTGTGTAATATTGTTTTTGTTACGAAACAGCTTGTTTTAAATAGCTAACTTAAATTAAGAAGATTATACTAATAGATTAGTCTCTCCTGGATATAAATAATTTCACTTCTCTTTATTACATGGCAGAATTTGGCAAGCAAAATGATACGTTCTAAATTTAGAAGCAAGTCTCCAAAAATTAATAATAATATGTGTATTCATAAATACACATATTATTATTAATTTTTTTTATGAATATAGTGTATATATGAGTTATAATTATGGAGAAGAATTAAACAATTTGTTAAAATGTCTCTTTCATTATAATCCAAATGACAAATTAGAATTAGCATACATTGAACATTCATCATTATTATTTAAATACTACAATATCATAATAATCATTACGGGTATTAACATGTCACACGGTACAACTACGAGCATTGTATGTGTCATGTAATTCATGTTTATAGTTCAACCAGATTTGTACGTAGGTACCATGTTTACAATCCACGTGGACCACAGACACAGAATAGTCCTGTTGGGACACAGATAATAAATAATTAAAAATGAAGCTGGTACGTGACATTGAGAATATTTTTATTGTCCGTTGATTATGTATACCTGTATGTTGTATTATTTTGATATTATCAAGTATTTTATCGTAATTGTTAAAGTCATGACAATATACATAAATTTTTGCTCTACTTCATAATTTTTGCTCTACTTTTGCCTTAAGGAAAATTTTCCTTATTTACAGTAAGCTACAAGTTACTGCGTGAAAAATTAGTAAGTATGATTTTCTCCGACATTTATGACTCTATTTTTCCTACTCGATAGATAGTATTTGCATGCATAATGTTTAAGCTATAAATATATTAAGCTATAAATATATTTAAGCATAAAGCTTCCATGAATGTTTACAACTTCACTTTATAAATAAATATATCACTACATAGTATATAACAAAGTCGCTTTTTCTGTCCCTATGTCCCTTTGTATGCTTAAATCTTTAAAACTACGGAACGGATTTTGATACGGTTTCTTTAAATACATAAAGTGATTCAATAGGAAGGTTTGAGTGTATAATTTATTAGGTATGAGACAAAGCGGGCGAAGCCGCGGGCGGTAAGCTAGTAATATTATAAAAAAGAAAAGGGTAATAGACACCATATACAAAATTATTTTTCTAATTTTTATTCAAACAAAATTATTATAAACATTATTGCATTTAAGTCATTAAAATAATGTAAATCACCAGGAAATATAACGTAGTAGAAACACCATTTTATTGTATTAAAAACAACGTATAATACGTTGTAAATGCATAAAAGCACGTACTAGAGATATAATAATTAGAAAATGTTGGGGCATTGTCCTCTCATGTAGTAATGTCCAACATGAAAGATGAAACTGAACATTAGGAAATGTACTGAAACATTACAGCGAGAGCTTTCTAAAATAACCTCTAAAAGAAGAAATAACTACTTTCTTTTGTGTTAAAATAAATAGGTACGGTGTAGTTATTAACTTTTTTATTTTTATATGCTTTGAAAAAATGCCTTTTATTTATACGTGTAAGCCAAGTTTGAAAGTATTTTTATGTTATTGCAATTTAAAGCTCTTTATAATATAATTATAATTATCAAAATATTTTAATTAGTAGAAAGGAATTTGTCTAGTAAATATGTAGTTTAATATTGTGCAGATCTATTCTAGACGTCTTCATGTTCTAACTATGAACGTAACCTTTAGCCTCAGTAAAAAAATGAAAAAGAAAAACAGCTAGGTTATTGATTATAATTCCTAAGTTTTTTTGCTCAGTCAGTCTATTTTAAACAAAATCGATGTAGGGCACGGATAGCTGTTCGACTAAGTATGAGCAAAGGATTCAGTAAATAAAAAATACTTACCTAAACATGAAATAATGAGAGAAACGGAATGAATGAATGAAAAGGAACGTTTTCTGATTAGATATTATCAGAAACATACATACGTGTTCGTACATACTTATATTTTATTCAAAATCTGTTTCGTGTACTTGCAGCTTTATTTTGAGACAATGAACAGCCACCTTAACAACATTTGGCATCATGTATTGGGCAAAACCCATAAATGTAAAATGTAAACGGTTTACAACAGACAATGGTACTTTAGCTCGGGAGTTACACCGTTTTAGAGTGTTATGTGGGAATTAAGCGATACAGGGACACCTACGAACGAAATATTACATGCAATGATTCCGTTTTACCGGTTATATAAACGTTTGTTTATCGAGTGTGTTTGTTCCTGTTATGTAATATGGAGGATTTGCGTTTCTGATAATTCTAATGATCCGTCATCTTTTTCTGAATAATGAAGGATTGAATGTTTTATTTCACCTATTCTAGTAAAATATATACACAAGTCAATTAAAAAGAAATTTACGAGAGCGGATTTATGTGATCCATGCCTAGATGAACTTCATTAAACGTTCATTTTATCCTAATACCAACTTGTCCAATATCTATCTATCCTCCTTTTCCAATTCTGAGCCGATTTTAACAAACAAGAGCACATAGAAAACATAGATTATGCAACAAATCTCACATTCCAAAGAAAGTACACATTGACATAATAAAGCATGGACAAGCGGGTTTTTTTACGGTGGATGGGTGTTCGGGGACCGTCCCTAATCCGTTACCGGTTTACGCGTGTGTGTCATCATAAAAAAACAATGTCAGCGGTGATCTCGGATAAACCACAAGATAAAGCACCTGCAAATTGTACGTCACATAATGTTACAGCTTTTTTCATATTTTATTTTCGCTCGTGCAACACTTTTTCGTGTGAAGGTTCGAATGTGAAATATGTGAGGGGGATAATGGGTCCAAATTTTGTTTTTGTTTACACAACAATAATCAGAAAAAAAAATTGAAAGTCCAGTCGAATCAAAGAACTTTAACTGTTCTACGACGCTTTGTCATACAAAGGCAATAAATAAAAAGAGAAAAATAATTTCTTCCCTATTTTTTACTTCGAGACACACAGACTCGAACAGTCTGCAATATGAATATTATGTATTACCAATATTTTTTTTTTTTTTTTTTATATTAGAGTGGGCAAACGGGCTTGTGGAGCGCCTGATCGTAAGCGAGTCCACCGCCCATATTCATCTACAGGGGATTCTGCAGGTGCGTTGCCGACTTTTTGAGATGGAGGTACACTCTCTTCTTGAAGACACTCAAGTTGTAGACATTAGGAAATGTCGCTGCGGGGAGGCTATTCCATAATTTGGTAGTGCGTGGTAAAAAGTTACGAGAAAAACGCACTGTACTCGTACGCCAAAGATCTAAGTGGTGAGCATGAAACTTTGCCTTGTGTCGGGCAGAACGATGGTGGAATTCTGCGGCAGGTATCAGTTCAAACAACTCGTCATTACCAATATAATAGGTTTAATAGGTTTTATTGCTTTTACACTTACAGCAACAAGAAAATATAAAATTATATTTAGCTACAAGTATAATAGTTTGAATTTATAGATATCATTAATTAATTGACCTTGACCGCTAAAGCCTAAAGATGTTCCTGAGTTTCGGGTGACGACCCACGATTTAGATTTGACCAATTTAATTGTCTCTAATCCATCTTGTTTCGTTTATAATCCTAACTGTAGAGTTAAAATTACATAAGTTTAGCTTATATTGACTGAATTTGTGAAGTGTGCACAAATGTTTGAGGAAATTTTTTAAAGACCATGCATAACTATGTAAGTACGAATGGGAGAGATTAAAAGAATGGTTGTTAAAAATGTAGCATTCATTTCATTTTGATATAAATATTATATGGTCAAGAAAATTTATAAGAAATAATAATGGAAAATGTTAGAAGTAATCTACATATTTCTGTCTTTTTAAAGTTTTATTTATTTTAACATTATTTTCGAATATTCGAATTTATTTAACAAATTCATCATTTCAATATTCGTTATTGGTACAGTTTTTATTCTAGTTTGTTTTTATGGTGACCTTATTTTGTATTTACCAACGTTCCGTAACATTTCCGATAGACGGGTTGACAAGAAGCGAGCTTGAAAAGCTTTGAATGACACCCTTCTACCATAAAATACGATTAATATTTAAGTACTATACGTACAGACAGAATACCCTCTTTTATTCTTGGTCGGTTTCTATAATCCTATAGATAATTCTCAAACTCAAACTCAAACTCAAACTCATTTATTTGGCACCACATTATACAGAAATAAGGTAATTAAATAAAACAAACAAAAAGAAGAAATACAAAATAAAATTAAAATTAAAAAAAATAAATAAATTTAGTGTGATGCCAAAACGGTCCCCACGTCAGCAAAAGTTACAGAGTGTTTCTGTAACACTGGTTTTCAGTGAGGACCGGTAATAAAGATAATAGTAGGGGAGCCCAGGATGCGAAATGTGGATTTACTCGAGCGTCACGGGAACCTATTAGAATTGGTAGATTAGACCATAGCGAGAAAAAAAGGTCCTATAATGTTTTCACTTTTAGCGGTGGGGAAGGGTTTTTTGATTTTTTTTAATTTAAAAAAGAAAAAAATTGGCTTGGAAATACTCAAGCGCGTTAGATATTGATATTTTGCATGCTCCAGGACGTCACTGAAAAAAAGTATACGTTAAAATGACGATTTAAGTGGCGATTTAATCGCTATGAAGAAAGGGTAAAAAATTAAAGTAATATTATTCGAGCGCGTCAGATTAATATATGGGGGGGTTTATTACAATATAAGAAGTCCCCATTTCGCTGATCTGACGATTCGAGCTCAACCTTAGGGAATTATGGATTATTCAAATTTTCCTGCGGGGCCCCTGAGCGCACCCACCAACCATAACTGCTCATATTGACTAGAGGTACTAATGAATAGCTAAGGTACCGTCCCTTATAGTAATCTGACGCGCTCGAGTAAATCCCAAAATCCCCTCTTGGGCTCCCCTACTATAACTTGCGGCTCAAATAACAGAGCACGACTGCCAGTCAATATAACCTTAACGAATATAATATTTATATAATAATATATTATACAACAAATAATCGTTTATACATAATACATATACACATACACATATACATACAAACATACACATACATACATACAAACATATATATATATATAATTATATATACAACAAGCACCATTCACTACTATTAACTACACAAGAAACAAATAAATAAATACGCCGATACCATGCAGACACTGATGAAGTAAGCAGGTACAGCAGTTATGTAATATACGCCGTGTAAGTGGGAAGAACGCGTGAGCCAGGAGGAAACTGATTTTGGTGATGATTTAGTTTAATTTTAAAGTGTTTTTTAAATGCATAGACAGATCCTAAGTTACGAATGGGAGGTGGAATGTTATTCCAACACTTACACGAAACGTATCTAAAACTACCACGAAAAGCCGCCGTGCTATACCGCTGTAAGCGCAGTGCCGGGTTGCTTACCAGACGAGTGTTAACAATACCGCTGCACCATTCCAGTTTTTCGTAGAGGTAAGTTGGTTTTTTACTGGTCACAATACCAAAGAGCAAAGTGGCAATGTGGAGTTCCCCTCTGAGAGACATCTTTAAAATGTTTCTCTCGTTGAGGTAAGGTGTCACGTGAGTGCGAGGAGGTATGTCGAAACAGTATCTTGCACAAGCATTTTGCACTCGCTGCACTATTCGCTCTGTTCTTGCAAGAAGTCGAGGCCCGTATACACAGTCAGCATAGTTAAATTTAGAAAGAACAAGAGCCTCGCATAACCTAGTTCGAATATCAGTGCTGAGAAAATTACGAATTTGATATAAAATTTTTAAACGATAAAAACAGTTCCTGACTAAATTTTGTATGTAGGTTTCGAATCGAAGCTCTTGATCAAAAATAAGTCCTAGATTACGAACCTCTAAAACTCTTTCCACTGGAACACCTTGTACCTTTATGTCCAAATTATTACTAACCATATCTTTTATTTGTTTTTTAGATCCCAATACCATGAACTTTGTTTTACTAGGATTTAACGCTAAAGATACCAAATCTGCCCAGGCTGCTATCCTATCCAGGTCTTCATTAATTTTTACCACGGCACTGGGTGTATCATTATGATTAAAGGACAAATATATTTGAATATCGTCTGCATAGAGATGATACTGACAATATTGAATTTCATTTATCACCTCTGCTGTATAAAGAATAAAAAGTAAAGGGCCTAAAATAGAGCCTTGCGGCACTCCTCTAATAAGCGGCTGTAGGTCTGATTTAACGGCCATTCCATCGCTTCCACGAACTTCCACAGCTTGGGTTCGACCGCACAAGTAGCTCCTAAACCACTCAATAGTCCCAGGTTCGAATCCATAAAAATACAATTTAGCAAGCAACAGATTAATATTTATTGTATCAAACGCACGCGAAAAATCTAATAGTACTAAGATGGACCCTTCCCCGCGATCTTGAGCAGTCAGCAAACTATCAGTAACATCTAAGAGTGCAGTGGCTGTACCATGACGCTTTCTAAAGCCTGACTGACGTGACGGTAAAATATTATTTTCTTCCAAATATGAGATCGTCTGCATGTACACTAAACGTTCCAAAACCTTAGATAAACATGGCAAAATGCTGATTGGTCTTAGATCTTTCACATTCACTGGTTCATTGTTTTTAGGCAATGGTTTTACTATAGCCCTTTTCCATAATTTTGGAAAGGTGTGTGATTCAATTGATTTATTTATTATAGAAGTTATAGTACAGAGGCTATTAGGCATAGTTAGAGCTACCATATCCAAGTTAATACCATCAATACCTGTCGCATTTGAATGCAAAGAATCAATAACCTTTTTTACTTCATTTTGGGAAACTGTGCGGATGTCAAATTTAGAGTCTCCATATCTACAATCACTGAACTTCTGAATAATGTCAATGCCAATAACATTATTGCCGGGAGCATTAAGAAATGACGCATTTATAAGATTTGGATTATTTAAATGTGGTGGGATCTCTATTTCTGGTTTCTTATTTATGTTGAGCGACTTTTTGAGATTTTTCCAGAGTATACGTGGATTAGTAAACTGGTCATTAACTTTTTTACTAAAAAATGCACGTTTCTCGTTAAATAAAGCTGTATTAGTAATTTTTTTTAGTTGTTTATAATAGTCCTTATGTGTGTCACTGTTAGTAGTACGATAGTTGTCATAAGCTTCATTCCTCAATTTCATCATTTCCTTTATCGTATAGGTAATCCAAGGATGTGAAACAGAACTTTTAGAAAATATTCTTTTATATGGCTTTAATTCTATAATATTGGTTGGTCGTATATTATGTTTTTATGAAAAATATTTAATTTTTTCCAAATTTTAGATATGTAGTTAACATCCTTATTACATCCTTATACAAAATGATTTTTTTAGATATTATATGGATAGATGTTATTAGATTTAACAAATATTTTTAAGATTCAATAATGACACTCTAACAATGAACATGCCAACCTACAGTTTACCCCTAGGTGCATGTAGTACGTTAACTTCCAAGGTTAACTTTGAACCTATGAAAAATAGAATGGAGAAACTTTTCTAATTAAATAAACACAAGCATTCAACACAGTCAACAACTATTACTTAACTCGAACTAAGATTTCAAGAAGTAGCAAAACGCTTTATTTGACATTTGCTCTACATTGCTGGTTATTCTTCGTATTAAAAACGTCCTATACTTACTCGATAAACAAGGTATATAAAAGCTTTCTAAATCTTCGTGGGCTTAATCAGTGTCAACAAAGTTGGACGAGAAAAGCGCGGCATTCGTTTACTCAATGAAAAGTTTAGTGGGCGGGGCCTAACCGCGCATGCGCAGAGCGGCCGCTGAAGACTTGCTGCATGCTTTCGACGTCGACGGTGGATGACCAAGCAGCACTCAGCAGTATTCACGTATCCCTCAATATAAGCGGACGTCCCGGGATGCGAGTCCGCACGGGAAAATCGTAAAAATAATTCGTAACAAAATTCGGAATTATATTTGATTACTTTTTCGAACTTTGTAAGTTGTCGTAACTTTTTTGCAGAATTCAAAAACTTTTTGTCGGATGGAAATTCGTTTTGATTAAAAAATATGACTTAATAAATAGATATCTATAAATAAATTAGAGATAATTATGAAATTAATTGCCAAAAGTGTCTTAATATGGTGATATTTAATTAAATAATTAAGAATTATAATTACATAATTAATATTTAAATAAGAATAATTATTTATTCATTTACGTAAAAAAATTATTCGCCCTCTAAATTAAGACAAAAAAAAGTCTAATATAATATTATGCTCTATTTTTTAAACTTTTCCTAAATTATTATAAAGCCAATATTACTATAAAATACACTTAAATGTTTATTAAAATAAAGAACCTACAGGTTATTACACCTACGTAGCAATACACAGGCTAACTGCGGCGTCAATTAATTTTTAGACAGCTGACTAAGTATACAAACTGGGGTCCTATTCATATATTTACATAAACTGGCTGAAAATGCAACGTGTACTGAATTATATATTGTATGATAAAGATTTATTTATGAGCAAATATAATTGCTTACTAAACGCTGTTTTATATTAACTGACGTTCAAAAATGCTCTGTCTATTAGCAAACGATTTTTAGAGGTGATACTTAGAACACGACACGTTTTCTAATATAAAAAGAAGCTGTGTAGTATGTAGCTGTACGTTTCAGAAATATATTATATTACACAATACATACTCTACATCTTGATAACTTATAGTCGTAATTAAGATTTTTATCAGATATTAAATTTAAATAATTGTTTTGAAATAAAAAAAATCGATAAACTATTGTGGGTAAAGTTACAAGTTTTTTTTCTAGAGTTAATTATCAAAAGACGGGCAATTATAACACATTTTTGAAATGGTTGTTTAATAGGATATTCGACTAATAAGTATTAACCAGAAAAATCGCCCGTAAATATTTAATACATATTCCTTACCCAGTAAAAACTACTATAAACTGATATTTCAATAGCGTAAGAGAATTACAAAAAATAACTAACTTACGTACTCGTAATCCCAGCTCATACTTTTCCACGCGTCGTCTACCTGTAGTCAATATATTATTCTAGGCTAAAAGCTTAATGAAAATTTTTCTTGTGAAATTTCAATTAAATTAAACGTAGGATGTAAATACAAAAAAATATGGATTAAATTACAACTGAATCGCATTTATAATTATTTTTAATTTATTTTTATTAAATATTTAGTCCATTGAAAATTTAAGGAGATTAAATTTCTTAAAAGTTTATATTTTATTAAGAAAAACGACTCATAATTGTAAAGTTAGACTTATAAAATTATGTTAATGTAATATGTAGTTAAAAATAGCGAGTGTAATAACTTAAACTTAAATAAATTAAGGCTACTGATAAAAATATTGCATTGAAATCGAAGGCATGAAGTCGTTTAAAAATACATCTCATGAATAAAAACTCTTTTAACACCTTCGTTAGGAGTAAGCTTCGCTGTGTGAGTAATTACGAAGAAAATTTCAAATTTTTAACTTCACGCTATGAAAATATTTGAGGAAATTTAAAATTTCTGAATTTTTCGCACGGACACCAGTCTGAATTTTTTGACTTTATTTTCAGGACTTTAGAATTTTAAAGATGAGCATTTTATTAAATCCGAGTTTAAAAGTTGAGATTTGAGATTAAACTCCACTTGATTTTAAATAAATATACTGAATAAAAAACGATTAACATTTTTGTTTATGAAGATATTCAAAAACAAAATATTAACATCAAACATATTTAAAAATAGCTCAAGTTTTGTTAATTTTATATCATACGTAAAATTTTTGTGCACAGCCGATAGTCACTTACTTATATCCCAGTTATATGCAAATCTATTGATCGATTCCCATCACAAGGCCCATTATTTGCGATTTCGAGAGAATTTATTGTATAGTTTACAAAAGAATCCATTGACTAGGAATTGTAAGGGTGTGGTACACTGGTAACGACAGCTGTCGGTCAAGGAGACTCCGGTATATAGCCGCAAGCCTTCTTGTGTAAGATAATTATAAATACGTAATTATTTGTAAATATAGTGGGTTCAATTAACTTTATAAACACGTGGATGCAAAAGTAAGAGCTTAAGAATAACCTATATTTTAAAATACAACCGATTACAAATGTATCTTATTCCAAGAATAATTAGCAAGGTAGTACATAAATTTCCAATTTAACTTACAGATAATAAACATTAAAAAGGGAAATATAATACACATTTTTTTACAAAAACTGTTATGAAAATATGAGTAGTTTGGTAGCTAGAACATTTGGTTCAGTTCTAAGTTTTAAATAAAAAAAAAAAGTTAATTGATCATATTAAAACTAAAATTATCCAAAGTAATTAGGGTAGAAAGCACTATATTGACTTAAGGAGGCACTAGAGGGCTTTAGCGTAAATAACGAGCCATTCTTTGTGAGCTATATTTAACTAGCGACCCGCCCCGGCTTCGCACGGGTGCAATGGCGGCCGGCC
>CAJQZM010034515.1:0-12463 GCA_907164665.1 Colias nastes
TTTAATAATCCTCTTACATTCCAGCATGCAATTTTGTGCTGTTTACGTAGCAATATTTTTTCTTTTATCTCAGTAGCATTTACTACCACAGGAGCCTGATGATCCACTCCTGAGGAGTCATCGGTCGCATATTTCACACCCAAAGACCCGGAAATCGTTGGGCGCCGGCGGTCAACCGGGGCACTCGACATCGCTATATTTTTAATTGTACTTTTCATGTTTATTTTTTATCTGAATGGATGGAGTTTTCTTGGGAGGATAATCGTAGTGGTTTCCCGTTGCCTTCTACGTTGGGTTGTTTTGAGGCTATTTAGTTCCTCATGGCCCCCATAGCCATCCTTTTATAGGAGACAGGTTATTTCACCGCCGCCTGTTGCTCGGCGTTGCTCCCGTTTAGCACCACCCGTATTCATGTGTACATAAATGTTAAAAAAAAAACAATATTAAAATTTAATAAATGTTACCATAACAATGCTTCCTTGAAACCAAACATTTCCGAATGTTAACAGAATGAAGAGTTGATATAAATTTAACGTTCATATCTGTGTTATCTGTGTTATCTGTGTTTCCCTGTGATTATAGAATCGAAACAAAATAACCAGATTTAGGGTGCTTTTCCACCAATAATGTGAGAGGATGTGTAGCGAGGAATGTGTTTGTAAATAACCAATAGTATCGCGCAAACGCTCCACGCTTCAAACTTCAATCTAAAAGAAAATATTATATGATTCAGAATTTCAGCCAATATCGTCATTAAGGTTCTAACTTTGTTATTTTCAATAGCATTTTCTACTCAACTTAAAAGTGTTATTAACACATAATTTCGTAAAGTTTTCTTATTATTTTTCACTTGATTCCCCTACTTTTTATAAAAGCACTGCTTGTATTGATTTTGGTAGGTATCTATCTATTCTATTACATATTGTTATAACGCGTACTTTTCATTAGTATAGGGTCATTATCTTGTATTCACATGCATCTAACATTAGGGTCAGCTTTATCTAACATCACGCATATTTTGTTAAGAAATCGACTACAATGTAGGTCAGTCGTACTATAATGTCTTAAGACATAAAGCAGTATTATTACCAGTGTGGAAAAAGGACAGCGCTATACAGGTCGTCTAGCGCCATCACTTTCTCACACTGGAAAAAACACTGCTAAGACATCATGTTAAGGTCACGATACAACACAATCACTCACTATTATCTGATTTATACATTTGCCGTCATTTTGAAGGCATTATTGTTAAGAATCGCAAATAATGCCCACGTCACAAATGAATGAAGAAATTGTTCATACTCAATTTAGTTTTATGAAAGGTGTGGTTATTCGTATTATATTACTGAAACAGTTCACATAAAATAGTTACATAATATAGTAATATTTTATAACATGTTCGTAATTATATTAAAAAGAAAAAGAATTTCTATAATACAATGTATTACCTAGTACATATCTAATCTGTGGTATTACAGAGTATGGTAAAATCTTCAAGGAGGTAATCTTTAACTGTGCATATATTATTACATAAGTAGGTACAGCATTTGACACTGGTCCAGTTTCCATAATGTGCTTAGTATGTATTATAGACTGGTAAAATATCCGGGAATTACTTGCGAGTAAGCTTTTTTGCGGTCTTAGAACTCGTAAATAATATTATACCTAATTTGTATGGACGATTATAATTTCCCAGAATGGAAATAAAACTAACAAATAAATGAAAATCGGTCGCGGTCTAAAGACATAGCTACCACAGTTGACAGATATATACTGTGTAGCTACATTCGTAAATTGAATGCAATTTTTCAACGGACTTCAAAAAAAGAAGAGGTTCTCAATTCGTATTTCTTTTTTTTTATACCTTAGGACGATTCGATTTCTCTTTATGTGAAAGCTAGTGCATTCCCGTTGATTCTATTTCAATTTTATTCTGTTCTGACCATTCGAAGGCAGTTTAGTTTTTGTTAAAAATAATAATTTTCCTCTCTTTTTAAGATTCCGACACAGAATATAATATAAAAGTACTATTCCGTATCGAAAGAGAAGAGGAACCAATACTCAGACTTCGCTGTCTGTCTGTCTGTCCGTCTGTCACCGGATTGTATTACTGAAACATGAACCGTGATAGTAAGACCATTAGGTCTTACCTTTTTAACAATCCCACTTACCTGCTATTAGTAGAATTGACAGACGTGTTAGACCGACTCCGTCGATTGCAAATGGAGTCGCCACAGTTCACGACACCCCCTTTAGTCGTGATGGAGAACGTCCGCAACCGGTATAGGTCGTCAGAGAGACGAGGGTTGTATGGCTTCTCTGGTAGCGAACACACGCGCGGTCTTGAGTGTTCTACTACTGTGAACAAGGAAACAAATTAAGTATTACTTATAAATATTTAAAGAATAGAAAACCGCCTGACCACTCGGCCACTCGTCATCCCGCCAGAGCAATCGAATATATTCTACTCTTTCGGTTTTTTGCGTCTAAAATATCCCATAAATTGTGTTTTCTATAATATATGGTTTAAAAAGTATACCGTCTCGATGTATTTAGAGAAAATTATAACTATGAATGCTGTTAATTTTTAAAGTAGGTACCTATAGTTCTGAGGATACATTCTTCCGTTTAAATAGGCGTTTTTAATTAATTTTTTATCTAAATACAAACAAGGTTCAGAAAAATGAAAGCTTAACTACCATAACCTAATTAATAGATCTAATAGCATCTATTATAACCCGGATAACATAAGAGGTAGTCTATTCAGAAGAGCACAAAAGGAGCGAAGTACGTATTTTACAAATTCATAATATGGTCGGTTTTTTCCTTTATAACGTAATCCTCTTATAGTGGGTTGTGTGCCGATCTAATGGGAGATAGGCCGTGGAAAAATGCAACCTTATTTTATGGCTTCGAAGACTAATGGAAAGGGTATTGAACTCGCAAGAGTTGGAAATTGGAGTTATAGGTCAGTTTGAATTAGGTTTAATAAATACATACCTTATTAATATATATGTTACCGGAAATGTATGAAATCAAGGAATTGTATACAAATCCTAGGAAATGTGTACAATTCCGATACCATTTAGGAAATGTATAAAATATTGTTTAATAAAATATTTAATGCATAGATATCCTAGGAAATGTATAATCTTCCTCGGAATTGTATATAATTCCAATATCGTATTAGGAAATGTATAAAGTAAATGATTTCTGTAATAAAACACGTTGTTATTTTTTTTTATAATAGCACTTATTGAGACAATCGGGTAACAGACTTACCGTAAAATAATTATAATATGTTCATATTATATTAACATTTCTTATTTAAACTTATATTCAATCAAATCAAATTTTCATTTGGTAAGTAATCAGTCCCCTCGTCCCGCTGTCCCCGTGTACATGTCGCAGTCGGATTGTATAATCCGCCGTATTACAATATGCCGAAATTCGTCTTTTTCCAAAATTCTACAAAAAGACGTAGTAGACGTAGACGTTATGTGTAGTTTTAAAAAACACGAACCTAACCTAACCCACCCCCTTATCCAAACCAAAAATTGTTAACGGAATTATGTTAACGGAAATGTATGTAATCCGTCATTGTATAAAATTCCTAGGAAATGTATGTTAACATATATATGTTAACGGAAATGTATGTAATCCGTCATTGTATAAAATTCCTAGGAAATGTATGTAATTCCTAAAATCGCACGGAAATGTGTGAAATAAATTATTTTATACACATTTCCTAGGAAATCTATACATTTCCTAAATAGCAATCGGAAATGTAAAACATCTAAGATATTGGAAGGTACGCGGGACGAGGGGTATGTATGTCGCAGTCGGATTGTATAATCCGCCGTATTACAAACGGCCGGCATTTTGTAATATGCCAAAAATTCGTAATCAGAAATTTTTGGTTTGGATAAGGGGAGGGTTAGGTTAGGTTCGTGTTTTTTAAAACTACACAGAAATAGGAGCCCCACGAAGTGGGGCTCCGTCGGCTCGCGACCGTCTTTTTGTAGAATTTTGGAAAAAGACGAATTTCGGCATATTACAAAATGCCGGCCGTTTGTAATACGGCGGATTATACAATCCGACTGCGACATGTACACGGGGACAGCGGGACAAGGGGACTGATGACTTACCAAATGAAAATTTACTGGGCCTAACTGTTACAGAAATCATAATATATTTAAAATTCATTATGTTTATTTTAATAATTATAATAATAATAAAAAAATAATAATAAAAATCTTTATTTACCAAAAAAATTTAAACATTACATCATTACAGGAGATCCAAACTAGGCTGTTGCCTGTATCTTGGATATCAAAACGGTGTACAGGTTTCTAGATATTATGTCGAATTATACCTTAACTATAACAAAATTTAAAATATAAAAAAGATAAGTAAATTTAGCGATATGTGTCTAAGTGGATTACTATGTATGTGTGTGTGTGTGTGCGCGTGCGTGTGTGTGTGAGTGTGTGTGTGTGTGTGTGTATGTGAATGTGTTACGTATGCGAGTGAGTAGATTTATGTGTGAGAGTATTTGTGGTTCTGTGCGGATACGTGAGTGAGATCAATAAGTTAATTGTACGTTTTAGTTTTTAATTATTTGTAAAATATTGACTTCTGATTCTATGGGAAAACAAATCTTTGAAAAAAAAGATAATTCGTTCACTACCGGTCTTATCAAGCAGAGATGTCAGTGTTGTCAGGAGTAAAATAGTCAAATATGTATATGTATAGATTAATACGAATGAATGTTTATTTTTCATTTTTAGTTTTATTGAATTCTAATGCTATAAAAATCAGAAGCAAAACTTAACTTTTTTTAACACACATCTTAATTTATTTAGGTCATTCTATAAAATAAAAACATATTTTACTTAATCAATAATAATTATAACATTTTTATTTAGGTAGCTGGCAATTGTAAATGTCATATTATTAATTATTGTGTCAGTGATGACTGATGAGTGCGTAGACAGAGAAGGATGAGTGCAAGATGAGTGATTTGTTATGTTTGTTGTTTGACTTTTGAGTGAAGTTTTAGTAACGTTATATTCAAAATTGCCTTAATCATCTATTTTTACTCTAAAGATATTATTTGAATTGATTAGTCTTATTATGAAAGCGAATCCTGATTCATCCATTTATAAAGATATAAGAAATGTACCTACCTAGTGATTGTTGATGTTTTGGTAAGTTAAAATGTGTGTTGAATAATAGAATAGAATAGAATAGAATAGAAAACACTTTATTGTACAATGCACACAAAAACAAAATTTACAGAAACGATATGTAACTTAAAGTAAATGTACAATTTGGCGGCCTTATCGCTTAAAAGCGATTTCTTCCAGGCAACCTTGGGATATAGGAAGAATAAATCAGTAAAAAGGTAGATAGTGCATAAATACATACATATACAAGAAACTGTAATTATACATAGATAGATAACTTAAGAATCAAATAATATTATACAAAAACAAAGGAGAAATGAGCAGTATAAGAATACAAATATTAGAAGAGAGGAAAATAAATTAACATAAATAGATAACTAAATCAGCAAAGAACATAGACAAACAGCATTAAAGAGATAGATAGTAGTTCTTAACAAGAGTTTTAAAACTATATAAAGATTGGGCTTGCCTGATCGTTGTCGGGAGAGAGTTCCACAATCTTACGGCTTGTACGGTAAAAGAGCAATCGTAGAATTTGGAAGTGTGAACAGGCATACAAAGCGTAAGATTGTCGGAGGAACGGTGATTGTGTTCAAGAGAAGACCCCATAAACACAAATCTTTTTTTCAAGTAGGAAGGAGTTCTAGGATCAAAAAGGATGGAGTATATTAAAGGAAAGGATATGCATATTCCGGCGAAAACGGATAGGAAGCCATCTGAGCTGTGAGCGGAAATCGGAGATATGGTCGAATTTACGTAAACCAAAGATAAATCTAATTGCGAAATTTTGAAGACGTTCTAATTTGTTAAGGTGCTCCTCAGTAAGGTCTAAATAGCTTGCATCAGCATAGTCAAGGATAGAAAGAAGAAAAGACTGCGCGAGCAAAATTTTCGTGGGTTTTGGTAGAAAATTGCGCAGTCGTCTTAACATCGAACCAACCCCAAAGATCTTACGGCTTACCTGTTGTACGTGTTCTGTCCACGATAGAGTTTGGTCAAACCATATGCCGAGATTTTTAACCGTCGGACTGTAGTCAACATCAACACCATCGATAGTAAATTGTAATAATATGTGTTGATTCCAATATTTCTAATAACTGACTGTTCTACTGTTACACTCTTATTAGCTAGACAATGTAGATAGAAAATAAACTTACCTGGACCTAGAAAAAGGCAATGCTATTCATTTAACTCAAGCAAACTAACTTTTATTTTTGTTATTTTACACCCCAATATCTCTGCTATCCCATAGAACAGATCTATAATTATTATATTTATAGAATCTGTATATTTTTATCTATTTAATCCCCCATAAATCATGAGTGTAACGATCAGGCCCAGAACCCTATGGGAGTTTGCCATTCTCCTTTCCGTGTTTTAAAAACGTATATTACTTAAAGAATGTAAACATTTTCCGAATTTATTAGTCGGTATTTTTTTAAGATAATCTAAATTTGTACACAAATCAATACAAATACAAAGGTTCTAAGAATAACATTATATTGCCAAAGGGAAATACTGCCTACACGTTTCAATGTACTCATTCATTATCCGACCACGAAATAATAAGAACAAAACAATAATCAAATCAAATCCATTTATTATCAGAACATCACAGGTCCACTTGTTAGTAATTTCTTAATTACTATGTTAGTACATTACATTAATTACACAATTATTATATAATAATATCTTCAGAAAAAAGTATAATATTACCTATTTATTTTTGCAAAATGTATTTTTTGCAACAAAAAAACTTTTAATTTTAATGGCTTCATCCTCAACATCAATATTTTTAACCATTTTGTAACATCTTAATTGAAATTATAAAGTAAACTTGATATTGTGGATTCGCTTGTTTTAGATTGGCATTGACAATCGAATTATAGGATGGATGTTTGCCAGAGAAGAAAATGCTATTAACCTTATTTTAAATTCGATAATTTAATTGTGTTCATGAGTTTTACACTGTGGTTTTACATTAGTCAAACATAAAACCTTTTTATCAATCTTCAGGGACCTAGTTGGGTAATTATTTTTTATTAAAACCGAGTTTTTATTATTTTAAGTACTGTTTTATCTCATGGTCAATATTTGTAATAATAAAATAGATAAAATATATCTTGATCTATATTACCTAGAAGGGTTTTGATGTATTGTTATTAACAAAGGCATGTAACAGAACCTTTGTAGAACAATATTAAAGGAAATTGAATTATCATAGTTATACAGAAGTATCCGTGACTCAATATACCGTACGTACTACATGTATAAGAGAGACTATAGACTATAGTTTTAATTGTTCTCGTGAAAAATTGATATGAATTAATACTTATTTACAAGGAACGTAATCTTAAAATTATGGTAACCTTGAATTCAATTATTTCTCCATACTACTGTTGAATTTGTCGTTTTCAGGATTTATAATTAAGGTAACGGACAAAATATTAAGGCACTTAATAAAAAAGAATCACCTGACGGGTAATAACTTAGAATTATACCATAATCTTTACGACTACAATACCCAATCAAAAGCTCTTTCAAAAAAGGCCATAGATCCAGCATTAAAATTTAATAACCACGTAAAATCCGGCATACGACCCATAGTAACGACCACGTCATATTAATTTACAGGCGAAACTTAAACCGGAGTACGAAAATTAATTATTCCATACCTTTTACAACAGAAATTCTGTTATAACGTAAAATGTTACAACAGCTGATGTCAACTTCGACGATTATTAAAGGAAAATTATGTTTACACCTTGTACAAATTTACCTTATTAAATTTGATATAATGAAAATTCTACCAATTATTATGGGCACGTAATGAGCTTTTCTGGGGCGTAATTTAATACTTTAAGCATATTAAGTATACGAGTTTTATCATTTTGATTTTGGTTACAGTTACGTCATACTTTAAACGATGTTCATAGACGTGGAAATCTATATTAAACCACTAGCTAAAATTCGAAATGTACTTCAATCGATAAACTTACCGGGTAACTCCAGGAAATTTGATGTTCGCCGTTGTCGACCGCGCATAGTGTTTTGGAAGTTCAGAGGGCCGATATCTTCGACTGAATCACAATTTGATACAGTCGATTCTCTTGAACCTCGTCTACTCGCTAAATATGCTAAGCCTCCTTTCATAGAACCCCTTCTCATAGGCGAGCATGGTCGGCTTATACTGGTCGACCGGGTTTGGGGCGTATCATCAGTTAAATCAGTCAAGTCTGATGTTGATTTGCGGCAAGCCCTCGATGAAGTGGTGGTTGCTTCATCATCCGCGTCGAGGACAATGGCTGAAGGTGTTCCTGGCATCGCGTCTGTTGAATCATCAGTGTGGCTCGATATAATACTTGGTGACGTCACCAGCCGCGGCGAGCTAACTGTGGAAGTGGAACTGTATAGCTTCCTTGTTCGGTTCGGGGAGATGTATCCAGGGTTCGTGTGAATGTGCACTGGTGGAGGTTTGGGCGACCTGGACTTTTCGCGGCGATGGTGTTTTAATGAGGTTGTGTAGTGAAGGCCTTGAGCTCGGTCGAAGTTGCAAGGACTGGAGCGTTCGGAGGGAGATTTTTGTTGGTTGAAATTGAAATGCCGTGGGCTCATGGGACTTCTGTGGCCGTGCGCGAGTGGACTTTTCGGTGGCGCATGCTTGTCGTAACTGCAACCGGATTGGGGTGTGTAATACCCAGAGGAAGACGTGCTGGAAGTTATCGAGGGGCTCTTTTGCGGGAATATGAAATGCCGTGGACTTTTGGGTGTGAGTGGCTTGGGAGAGAGCGGTGGGTAACCGCTTGGGCTATTTAATGCCATCTTTATTTCACCTTTAGCGCCTCTGTTGAAGAATCATTTCCCGTTTACCTGTAACAAATAAATATATATGTAACTGGTGTACTTATTATAATAAAGAAGTGATGCTTTTTTATAATATTGCTTTAATTATTAGCTTTATTAGGTTAAGTCGATTTCGAGTATCGATTGTGGATGCATACGCTGATCACTTGCAATCTATCATGAACGTGGCGTCTATAATGTTGCATCTTCTACCATAAAAAATACAGTATTGATCCATTGAAATGTTACATTTTTTAGCCCTAACCTTGCATTTTTTAGAGGACGCAATTTTGTTTTTTTGATGTGTAGGGGGGGTCAGTGTGAAGCTAAAACCAAGTTTGTGGGGTCGCCACCCTTGTCCCACGGCCGCCATCTTGAAAATAGCGGTTGAAATGGTTTTTACGATATATCTCTTAAACTATTTAACTGATAAAAAAATATCGTTAACATTATTTGTTGCAAATTAAATTCTCTACAACTTTGGTGTAGTAACTTTTAGTCGTAGAACTATAAATAAAAAAGTTATAAGCGAAAATGTTCAGAAATTAGAGCCATTTATATTTTTCAATAAAACTTTTTTTTATCATTTTACGAAGAAATGATATCAGACCATTTTTGTAGATTGTTTTTCGAGGAACAACTTTTATGTACAACATTTTTTCATAACGTCAATAACTAAGGTTTTACAGCGCTCTGAAGTGAGTACTATTTTTCAGTACTCTTAACTATACATATATTGGCTATTGGCTCTTTTCTCATACTCCAGAACAATAGAAGCACACTGCAGAACATTTCAGACCTGCTTTTCGACGTAAAAAAAAGTCGCGCTTCCTGACTCTACCTCCTGGGTGGTGGGGAAAAGATTCAATAATTAATTATTAGTGATATTGCAAAATTAATTATTAAAAATATTATAATAACAAAAAAAACCATTACTGATGACAAATTATTATTAGTACACACATAATATAAGTATACTGTATAGTTCAGAGTACTGAAAATTAGTACTCACTTCGGAGCGCTGTAAAACCTTAGCTATTTAATTAATGAAAAAATGTTGTATATAAAAGTTGTTCCTCGAAAAACAATCTACAAAAATGGTCAAATATCATTTCTACGTAAAATTATAAAAAAAAGTTTTATTGAGAAATATAAATATCTCTAATTTCTGAACATTTTCGCTTATAACTTTTTTATTTATAGTTCTACGACAAAAAGTTGCAGGATCAAAGTTGTAGAGTATTTAATTTGCAACAAATAATGTAAACAAATTTTTTTTATCAAATAAATAGTTTAAGAGATATATCGTAAAAACCATATCAACCGCTATTTTCAAGATGGCGGCCGTGGGACAAGGGTGGCGACCCCACAAACTTGGTGATAGCTTCACACTGACCACCCCTACACATCAAAAAAATAAAATTGCGTCCTCTAAAAAATGCTACCCCAAATGTAACTTTTCAATGGACCATATACATAAAATTGTTATAATATATATACTAACAATATTTGTTCTATTTTCAATTTTCCTTTCAGTCTCATAGACGCGATATTGTAGGTACAAAATACTTCAAATATTGAAGCCGATCGTAATGAATTCATCCCAGTGAATAGCCAATCAAAAGTCAATATTCTAACAATCAAATATTTGTCAATGGTTCAATAACAATTCGCTCAAGTTCATGCAGAAAGGCAAAAATATATTTAAAATAGCACAAAAAAGATCTATCAAATGATATCAAACGAATTTCACAAAATCGTACTTAATTTATTACCTACTCTTATTAGTTATACCTTATAGGTACATAGATATTTTATTATATTATGTGACAATATATACCTTAAGATGAAAAATGTAGGTATATACATGTACTTAAGTATCACCAATTTATCAAATTCAAATTCAAATTAATTTATTTGCCAAAAAACATGGTATACATAGATGTTAACAATTGAGTTCCAGCATGTTCAGCCGTTATTAACAGCATGCAAATTATGTCACTTAATTATAAATCAAAATTTCAATTAATACATTATCATTAGGTACATTTCAAAGTCTACAATTATTATTAACAAAGTCAAAAAAAAAAAATATTTAGTATCGCAAAAATATTTAGTAACCTTTTATAGTATAGTACATGGATCAATTAACGAAGTTATTGTCCATGTATAGTATTATATTACCTGTGATTTTATCATTAGAGATACATGAAATAGGCTATAGGCTATAATATATCATCTCGCTAAGACTGAGCAATGCGGGTGAAACCACGCGGCACAGCTAGTACGTAAATATATAAACACTTGTCATGATAAATAGCTTAATCTAGACAACATAATTATGAACCGAACAATGTCTATAAGGTTTCAGAAAGCGAAGAGGTACTGTAACGGCATTGACAGATGTGCTGGATAATATTTTATGCGAACAAGATTGTGGTAAAGGAACGCTTTTGGTCCTTTTAGACTTTTCACGTGCTTTTGACACCATAGATACTAACCTACTTTTATCAAAATTGGTCTATTACGGCTTTTGCCAAGATTCTGTTGCTTGGTTTAAGAGTTATCTTAGTGAACGTAGGCAGACTGTAGTGGTCTCTAATAGTGACGGAACTACTTCTCTTTCTCATTGTAGTCCAGTGAAACGAGGCGTACCTCAGGGTTCTATTTTGGGACCTATTTTGTTTGTCTTGTACACTGCAGATATAATATAATAATATAAGCTTTTATTTCCTTACTTTACAAAAAATGTTTTACAATTTAACTTAATACTTAATACTTTATATAATAATTTGTAAAATCTTAAAACTAGTATATGTTTGTTGTTAGTAACATTGTTGCTATTCTATGTAAGTACTTATCCTATTTTTCTTTATTGTAAGGACCGCTTTGTGCAGTGAAAGCCTCCTCCAAAATTTTCCATTTCTGCCTATCATTAGCCAGTTTTACCCATTGGTTCCCCGCTACATCAACGATGTCATCTTGCCATCTTTTATTGGATCTGCCTCTTTTTCGGCTCCTGTCCGCTAAGAACCAGTTTGTTATGATCATTGACCATCTTTCATCTTTTTGCCTTTGGTTGTGTCCTGCCCATCTCCATTTTAATCGAAGAACATGATTACCGACGTCATTCGCTTTTGTTGCTTTCCTTATGGATGTATTTTTTATATGGTCTTTTAATCGGATATTCATGTAGCTTCTTTCAATTCCTCGTTGGCAGACTCTTAATTGGTTAAGAGATTTTTTGGTCAGCGACCAAGTTTGGCATGCGTAAGTAAGACACGGTAACAAGCAGCTGTTCATGGCCTTCGTCTTCAAGCGTACTGGTATCGGTCCTTTAAAACAGCAGATATAATATCGAAAATTAAGTACTGCCGTTACCATATTTACGCTGATGATGTCCAATTATATACCTCTTTTAAACCTGATAA
>CAJQZM010034516.1:0-12320 GCA_907164665.1 Colias nastes
TATCACATTAAGGGTAACATTCTAATGGCAGTATCTACGATTCGCGATCTGGGAGTGCACTTGGATTGTAAGCTGCGTTTTATAGAACATTATGATGTTATCATCGCAGCGGCGTACCGTTCTCTTGGATTTATTCTGCGTTTTTCAAAAGAATTTAAAAACACCTCTACTGCTCTACTCCTTTATAATAGCTTTGTGCGCAGTCGTTTGGAGTATTGCAGTATAGTTTGGAACCCCTGTTATCAGATTCACAAAAATAGAATTGAAAATATTCAGAGAAGACTTGTACGCCACCTTGCTTACCGTGCTGGTATCGTAAGATCCATAAGCTCTTATGAAGGCAGGCTAAAACACTTTAACATGACATCTCTCGAATCGCGTCGCACTATAGCTGATCTTTCGTTCTTATACAAATTGTTAAACAACGGTCTCGACTGTCCTGCATTACTTAGTAGGCTCTGTATCAATGTACCGTCTAGAGTAAGGGTCTTCAACGTGCGGCCCGCGGGCCGCATGCGGCCCGCGGCAGCATCCTTGGCGGCCCGGCATTAGTTTACTCAAAATGAGGTTCATATGTATTTGTAAACAATTTGAATAGGTAACTGTATCCACATCTGGCACGGTATAAAAGTCAATGGCTATTATCGTAAAAGTAATCAAAGTTTAGGGTCTTTTGTAATTCTTAGAAACAAAGCACATGCATGCCGTAGCCTCAAGGCCCGCTTCGTCATTTAATATTTTCGGAGAATTATATCTGTAGAACGACCGGCTCAGCTGTATTGTAAATAATTTGAATAGGTAACTGTATCCACATCTGGCACGGTATAAAAGTCAATGGCTATTATCGTAAAAGTAAGATAGGTTAAATAAAACGCGCGTAGTCCAAAACTGATTTCCGCGCTCGCGCTTGGCAGGTAGGGGCGCACGGTGCGGTGTGCGGGTGGAGGGAGTCGCCGAAACGCAGTGGCGCGCGCGGCTGGCAAGCAAGTCAGGTTTGCATCTCACAGAACTTCGGACGCGTTTATCTCATTCGCTCGTTCAGTGCGTTTAAACAAGTTGTAACTTGATTTAGTAATATCAAATTATTGTGATGGCAGCAAGTTCAAGTAGAAAACGGAAGGTCGTTGATGAACACAGATTATTTCAAGATAAATGGACGAATTTATATCTTTTCGTCTGTGTCGGGGAAAAACCCATTTGCCTCGTGTGTAATGAATCAGTTTCTGTGGTGAAAGAATACAATATCAAGCGTCATTATGAGTCAAAACATTCTAGTAAGTTTGCACATCTTCAAGGACAGTTACGAATTGATAAGGTGGAGACTCTGAAGAAACAACTTAAAAAACAACAGAATTCTTTTCACAAACAAAATGAAGATAGTGAAGCAAGTGTAAGAGTTAGCTACATAATTTCGGAGAAAATTGCTAAGAAGTCAAAACCATTTACCGACGGTGAATTCATAAAAGAATGTATGGAGGCCGCAGCAGAAGTTTTATGTCCCTCGCAAAAACAACTTTTTTCCAAAATAAGTCTCTCCGGCGTTACAGTCGCAAGGAGGGTAGAAGAATTGGCTAATGATATCGAACGATCATTAAAGGAACGCGTGTCGCAATTTGTTTATTACTCCATTGCACTCGACGAAAGTACCGACATAACTGACACCGCTCAACTGGCAGTGTTCATTCGCGGCATTGACGTTAATTTTGTCGTTACCGAAGAAATGGCTGCTCTTTTTCCTATGAAAGGTAGTACAAGAGGATGTGATGTGTTGGAATCGTTCAATTCCGTCATAGATAGATATGGACTCAAATTATCAAATTTGGCTGGAATTTGCACAGACGGCGCACCATCTATGGTTGGAAAAAACGAAGGACTTGTTGCTTTAATAAAGAAAAATAATCCCGATGTCTCTTTAATACAGTACCACTGTATCATACATCAAGAGAATTTAAGTGCTAAGTCAGTTAATATTCAAGACGTTATGAGAATTGTGGTAAAAACCGTTAACTTCATCAAATCTCGAGGTCTTAACCACAGGCAATTTCAGGAGTTTTTAAAAGAACAAGACGCCGAATATGGTGACATTACCTATTTCTGTGATGTTCGTTGGCTTAGCAGGGGAAAAATGTTAAAAAGGGTGTTCGATTTGCGAAAAGAAATTGCAGCATTTATGCTTAATAAGGATAAAGCTATTCCACAGTTTGGTGATGAAGCATGGCTAAGTGATTTTGGATTTCTTGTTGATATAACAGCACATCTCAATGATTTAAATAAGAAATTGCAAGGAAAAGATAATATGGTTCATGAACTATTTGACGCTTTAAAAGCGTTTGAAGTGAAGTTGGAGTTGTGGATCAATCAGTTAAAAAATAATATGACCACGCATTTTCCACATTTATCGTCATGTCGAATTCTCAACATGGACAAATATATTACCGCGCTGCTGGATCTGAAAAAACAATTCGAGTCGCGTTTTACCGATTTCCGAAAACATGAAAAAAGCTTGAATTTGTTTGCTCGCCCATTCAATGTTTCTGTCGAAGATGTCCCTGATGATGTTCAGATGGAGTTGATAGAATTACAATGCAACTCTTCTTTGAAAGACAAATTCAACTTAGGATTGTTCGAGTTCTATTCAAAATACATCACTACTACACATTTTCCTAAGATAAGAGACCATGCACTGAAAATGACATCTCTGTTTGGTACCACATACCTGTGCGAGCAGTTATTTTCTCGGATGAAAAACGTTAAGTCGAAGACAAGGAGTAGAATCACCGATATTCACCTAGAAAACAGTTTGAGGATTTCAACGACCACCATAGGGACTGATATTGATAAGCTAGTTAAGAATAAACAATGTCAATCGTCTCATTGATTTCAATTTCAATTACTTTTAGTACTGTAAAATTAAATAATAAATAACTTGAAATATTATTGTTAGTTTTTATTTCAACATTCTTACTGGAACTGAAAAAAGCAGATGAAACCGCGGAGCGCAGCTAGTAATAAAAAGTTTTTGTTTTATTGCGGCCCACCGAACAAATATCAAAGTATAGTTGGCCCTTGGCTTCATAAACGTTGAAGACCCTTGGTCTAGAGTCCCTCGTCTACCCCGTTCCCTCTTGAGTGCGCCCTCATATAGGACAAATCTAGGCAAAAATTCACCCATAGTGAGACTCTCCCACGAGTATAGTAAGTTCACGGGCATCTCGGGAGACATAGACATCTTCGGTCAATCATTAACGAAATTTAAATCGTTAATCCTCAAAGTCTGTAATGAGTGTTAAAATTTTTTCTTATTATCTTCTTATTAAATGTATTTTGTGTATAAAATTTGAATGAATTGTAATGAATTTAATTGGACTAAAATATTTAAGCACTTTGACATTTAAAATATTATTATATTAAAATTTAAAATTATTATTATATAAAAAAATTAGTTTAAATTTATATACTATTTTTCAGCAAATTGACATATTATTGAATTTAATTTAATGTAATGTTGTATTTTCCTGTTATTGAAGGTGCAGTAGACCATATTGTATTCATTTGTAAGCTATGTAAAATAATATAGACTTATAATCCTTTGTTGGAAAATCATAAATATAAATAAATAAATAAATAAATTACCAGATTTGTTGGTCAACTAATCATAAGTTGCCGAGCGCCCAAGACAACGCACGTGTCGTTTTCATAGAATACGTCAGTGCAGCGCCATTACTAATAATAATGAGCGATTAGAGCGTGACTAGTCGAGCAACAAATCCGTGGATTTGTTTTTGTTTGACGGCCGTCTCATTACGCACACATGCGTTGTGAATCTTGGTGGTGCATTGTAAATACTTTCACAAATACTTTCAAACGTTTTGAATTTTGGAGGGGCGCGCCATGTTATCGTAGTTTATCTCTACCTATATAATTATATACATCACTATAAACTATCATCAAAATCGTTCAGTGGTTTCATTGGTATAATTCCATCAAATAACGAAAAAAAAAATATACCTAAAGTCCGTCCTCTAATTTTCAAACCTATACAAATAATATTAGAGATAATTTATAGATAATAATTCCTCGTCTGGCTATATTAATTTATTTTCTTGTGAAATAACAGATTTAATTAAGAGAAAAACAAACCAAAACGGCAAAAAAAATCAAATTTCAAACATTGACAATATTTTAAATTGTTATCAAAGATACTGCCTACGTTCATGAAAAATGTGAAAAATTCGGAGTCACTCAAGAATAAAAAAAATTAAAATCGACTACCTAGCTAGCAATAATAAAAGCCTTCTAACAATCATGTAGAAATGCATGTTCGTAAATAAACTTAACAAAAGACTCATAGATAGGTCCAAAACTTATATTTATTAAGGTAACAGCCCACCCCAACCCGTATTTTGTACAATAAAATATATGAAACAATCCGCATTGCACTATTCCCCATAGCAACCGATTTAACAAAATTAGGCACTTTTATTCCTCGCCAGACCCTTAATCCTTATCAACAATATTAAGCGCAAGCAAAACTTTTGTGATAAACATAAATCTATTATAATAGGCTCTATACGGAAGCTGAAACTGCGTCGCGTCGCCCGTCTGTCTGGCGCCTTAGTTACAGTGAATACACATTTTGATATAAAAGGATTTAGTTTTCCTCTTCACATTTCACTCAGCGCTAGTTTCGTACCGCCTATAGTACCTACCTATCGCCGTGATACACATTTTGAAGAGAAATTTCTATAAGCGCGTTGAGAGTAAAATTTCAAGGTCGCGTCATGACAATACCGTCACGTCATGGAGTAAAGGCGACGATTTTGGATATCTTTGACTCTTTTTTTGCCAAAGAAGTTTCACTTCTACACGTGTGCTCGGCACACACGCTCTTTTTTTCGTTTTAAATTACATCGCAATACATGCAGTGAACAGTGAAGGTAAAAATTCGATCAGCAAGTGATCTTAGAAAAATCCCTACTAATAGTATAAATGCGAAAGTAATTCTGTCTGTCTCTTACGCAACCGATTTTGATGAAATTTGGCACAGACAATCTTTAGACCCTGAGAAAGAACATAGGCTACCTTTTATTGCGAAATATGTACCACGGGCGAAGCCGGGTCGGACCGCTAGTAATATATAATTTTTAGTTTTTTTCATCGTTATCTATCTGAGTTATTGTGATTTAAGTATAAATATATTTACACAGCCACCTCGCTAACGAGAGTAACTACTGTAGGCTGATGGAACTAGGCAATCTTATTTGCTTGATAAAAATGATCATTTTCCACATTTTCTTGTCTTAAATCTGGGAATTGTTCTAATCTATTCTATCTATTGTATTGCATGGTCACCTTACATTCTTACCAAAATAGCACATACGCAAGGCATTTTCAATCCTATCTCCGTTAAACAAAGCCTAATTTTACACATCCATCCTCCTAATAGATTGATCTACAGCCAAATTTGAACTTTACCGCATTGCAATAAAAAGCACTTTTATATTCTATGAGGATAATGGATTTTTCTTGGCGTAGACGTGTCTGGGTGGCGCCAGGGATTTTAACGTATAGCATTGAAATTAAAAGGCTCTGTTACTTTGATTTAGGGTAGTATTTCCTTTGCACATATAATAGTTACATAAAGGGAAAGGAATAACTGAAAATATAACAAAAGCTGACTTGTTATTTACCGAGGTTTGGAACCTTTTAAGAGCCATTGCTTTCCTTCTCCCACTTACTACGATGCCCATAAGTGCTTCTCTGTTGTGTTCACTGAAAGCTACTTATACTGTTACATAATACTAAAATATATTTCGGTTTTCCTCGTTTACATAAAAAATATTATCCAGATATATTATAATAATGTTGAAAAATTGCCGGTAGTTTTCTTTTTCGGTATTTCAGATAATAGCATTTACATTTGCTTAAGTAGTTTATTCTCTTTTAAACTTCAAAAATTCATTTTCTTTCAGTTACAATAATAGGTATTCTAAGTTCTAGCATATAAATAATATTATAACAGTTAATCCATAATATTCTATCATTTTCAAAAATTTACAGATAGGTAGTGTATAAGGTAGTGTACTGATTCAAAATCGTTTCTAAAAAGTTATACCTAAGCCCATGGCCTAAACCTTTTTATAGACGCCGAAGAAATATTGATCATTCAGAAACTTCATAAAAATAATGAATTGAATGAAAATTACAGTCATCATATAGTTAGTTATGTCAGTTATGACAAGTTATTTATTATTTTTATGATATTTTGTAAATTAAAATTATAGTTATTTAATAAATTATAATGTGATGAAATTCCCTGTATTTGGAGGACCATGATTCTCCTAAAATTATTAAGTTTTTCGTATATTGTCATGGCGTTTGCCTATGATTATGAAGATTTGGAATATGACGAAGACTATAAAGGTAAATCGGGTAAATCTAAATAATCTAAAAAATCACATGTTTTCAATATTAAAGATACATTGATAAATGATACAAAGGTCCTTGGTCTAAAAATATAAGGAGGAAATGTAAGAAGTAAAATTACTAGATATTGATTGGTATAATCACGTAGGTTCTAAGTACTTATTCAATGTATTAAATATGAATAGTACATGAAATACAGGGCTATAAGTACTGTTAACGTAGCCTACTCGAATACGTATACCTATTTGATAAGATTTTGCTATGTTACGGTGAATTTTCATCAAACGAACATAAAGCTAGAGCAAGAGCATTCTTTCGTGATCTTTTAGTGTAAACGTAAACTCGTATTGAGTGTTGTTCAGTATTAGAACATTGCATACAATCTTTTCGAACGCACTGGGAACAATGAAAGATGCTCTACGCCTATTTACACTATAAAATAATTTGATATAAGTAGTGGTGATAGAATGAGCATTCGCTCGTTTGATGTAAATGCACCGTTACATAATATTATTGTATCACTTACATCTATCTCTACATCAAAATTCATCCAAATATTTTAATAGGAATTGATGTGATTGTAAAATTATAAATTTAATTTTCATGTTTTAAAACTTCTGCTTCAAAACTCATATCATCCCCTCTAGGGTAAAAGCTGCTGAATTTCACAAATTGTGAAATAAGAAGAATAAAACTATTCTCTTATCTTCAGATTACTTGGACGATGATGCAGAGGAACCTCCTCCGAGGGTCAGACGGTTCCCGACTCTCTTCAGCTCGCAGAAAAACCCACTCGATATTCGTGACGTTAGGGGTTAGATTTTATTTTTATATTTGATAATATTATAATGGTTATGGTGGTAAATCTTATAATATAATATCATGATTACGATTTACAGTGGCTGCATATACTTAATTTTAAAAAGCCTATTCCAATTGAAACACATAACTGCAATAAAACGTTTATGTTCGCCGAAACTAACAAGCCAGTTACCCTCTGTGTGTGCCAAATTTCATGAGAATCGGTTCAGCGGTTTTTGCGTGATGGAGTAAAAACAAATAAACATACAAACATGCATACATCATCAGGCTTTTGAAACATGCACGAGCTTTTTAATATGCTTTCATTAGCTCCAACTCAACGATCGGTGACAATACCTATAATCCATACTAATAGGTATTATAAATGCGAAAGTAACTCTGTCTTTCTATCTGTTACTCAATCACGCCTTAACTACTGAACCAATTTGCATGAAATTTGGTATAGAGATATTTTGATACCCGAGAAAGGACATAGCCTTCTTTTTATCCCGGGAAATAGGATAGGTTTTATCCCGGAAATCCCACGGGAACGGGAACTATGCGGGTTTTTCTTTGACTGCGCGGGCGAAGCGGCGGGTGGAAAGCTAGTAAGTATATAAGTTAAAGCGTGCTTTTTAAACTACATTAATTATTATGCCTTCGAATTCAGGCACAAAATATTCTAATAACCTTCAGATGCAGTGAACCAACTCCTAGCTACCATAGACGAGGGAACCACCAAATACACATACCGACCCACAAGGCTACCTCTCTTCGAAGACATGGAGTACACAGATCAAACTGAGATCCCAACTCCTCAGTCTATAGTTTATGACTATATGAGCAAACCCACGCGCTCGAGCGCAGTCGGATGGTTGAGGGCAAAATCAAAATCTTCCAGTGCCAGCAGTAAGTTTGTTCAATTAAAAGGAGAGTTAGACGTATTTTTACTGCAGAGATCATGAGATCAGAATTGTGGTTGTTACATAGGCTACACAAAATACTTAAGTATCACACTAAAACTGATATGAGCGGAGCAATGCCGTTAAAACAGCGGGGCACAGCATGCTATCATGCTATTTATACATAATATATTTGCTACCTGTACACCGCGGTTTCACCTGCATTGCTCCGCTCCTGTTAGTCTTAGCGAAATGATATAATATAGCCTATAGCCTTCCTCGATAAATGGACTATCTAACACCGAAATAATTTTTCAAATCGGACTAGTAGTTCCTGAGATTAGCGCGTTCAAACAAACAAACTCTTCAGCTTTATAATATTAGTATAGATTTAAGAATATAGTCAACATATTACATAGTTTATTTCAACACTGTCTGGCCGACTCCACCTATGTCTTATAATTATAACAGAGAATGACTGAATTTCATTTAAACTGCTAAAGTACAATTTTTCAATTCGCTAAAAAAATAATACTTATTTCTGTGCGTCGCGTCGCCATCATCCACAGCGACCGAAGCAACGAACGCGACAACAGTAACGAACGCAACGACGACGGTATCAACGATAGCAACAGCAAGATGGCCGCTCGACGTGCCCGCGCTGCTCGACCTCATAGCTGTGCTCGCGGCGGACTACGAGACGAACCTGACGAGGAAACTGAACGAGTCATTGATGCAAATGTCGATACCCACGTGCGAAACGTTCACGCCCGTGAAGGTGACCACGTCGGAGTATGATGCTAATGCAACGGGCACTGTTATTGCTAAGGTAATAATATAATCCTAGCTATTGTTATAATTAATGCGAAAGTAACTCTGTCTGTCTTCATGCGCCAACCACAGTAAAAAAAAAATCACTTTAATAAAATAAGTTCATGAAATTATGGGATCGAAGTCACCGATCCTTGATAAGTGTACAAAGTTAGAATTACTTATATCAGCTGTCCGTTTTACAAACACACAAGTTGTGTTTTTTTTATACAAGTAGTTTTAACTTAAGTAGAGTTCCTATCTACATGTAAACATGTTCATGTGTTACAGTCTACAGAGTTTAAAAACCATTAATATTTGAACTACATAGAGAACAATACTAAAAATATCTCTACATAAAATGACTCTACAAAAAAAAGAGGTGATTATCTAAGCAATATTATAGTGTTTCGTATGCGGCCTGGAAGAGGAAGGCGTGCCCCACTCTGCCCCGTGCGCGGACGCGTTCGCCGGGGACTTTCTGCCCCTAGTGCCCGTCGACCCCACCGCGAGAGCCAAGATATCGAAGTACAGGAAGTATTGTAAATATTTGAACATGTGAGTTTCATGTTTTTACTGAAGAGCGTTAACTCTGACACAACTTACACGTTATTTTCTATTAAAATGTTGATAGCTTCTTCCAATTATTATAAATATTAGCTGTAGACGGAAAAATAGATTATTCTAAGCTGTCGCTTCGATTTTTAAAATAGTAAAATAGTTATAGCAACCCATTAATTCTCCCTATTCTTTTAGTAACCAAGAATGACCTGTTTAATAATGGTAAAATGATTGTTTGTAACCACTTTAATGATTAATCGCTCTCCTAGCGCTCTTTTATATTTCTGCTGCTAATGCTTTTTTAAACTAGTCAAGAGTATCAGAAATTTTAAAGAACATTTATAAATAATTCGATGACGAGACGGGATTCACCATGCGGTACGAATCCCGAATTTTTTCTAATCTTTAAAATTTCTCATCAGTTATTTACTTTAAAAAAGCATTTGAATGCTATAAAACCAAATAAAGAGTGTGTCTGCAGCAAAGGCTACAAGTACAACGAGACGCAGCCCCGCGCGATATTCGGCCGGTGGACGGGTGGGTGCGGCGTGCGTTGGATCGACCTGAGCGGCATCTACACGCAGCGCACGTGCCGCAGCCGCTTCCAGGCCACTATGGGCAAGCATTACGCTAGCAAGCGGATGGCTAGGTTGGAGATGGCTTTACTGGTCAGTTGATAGTTCATCCTAGTGTGATATAATGTAAAGTTCTTCATAGATAAATACGCTTCGAGGACATCTTGGGCAGGCATTACGCAAGCAAGCGGATGGCTAGGCTGGAGATGGCGTTATTGGTTAGTCGTTGGTATATCGTAGTGTGTTAATATAATATGCAGTTCTTCATAAATAAGTTAGTTGGTACAGAAGCGCTTCCTATATAATCTCAATATATCCTATATTGGGATAGCATTTTGCGAGCAAGCGGATGGCAAGATTGGAGATGTCTTCTTGGTGCAGTGGCTGTATTCTTTTGCTTGCGAATAGCGAGCCGAATATGTAAATTCATCAAGATTCATAGTTCAATACTGGGGTGATGTTTACGAGCCTTTCCTTACTAATATAATAAATTTCTTAAATCTACGCAGACAGATGAAAATTCGACACCTAGATGCTAGAACTAATCTTTTCGAATAAATAAACAATGATGAATTGTTAAGACGAAAATTTACAGATTTTAAAGATCACTTCTTTATTTCTAATTTTGTTTCAGACCCTAGACAACGGCTGTATAGTGAGCCCCATGGCGACTCTAGTTCCACTATCCCGTGGTGTCTCTCTGTTTGCGCGGTTCCATGCCTGCGTGTGTACCGGCAGCTGGTGTAACAGAGCCATACAAAACGCGCAATGGACGTCAAACATATTCATATTGTCGCTACTAATTAGACGATTATAATAGTGGTCAAGTGGATTTTATTTTGGTGTTCAGAATTATGCGTTGAAACAAACGTTATAACTTGCTTGTTCGATACTGCATTTCTTTGGGAAGTTGGTAACTTTAGCGGCAATGTAGGATGAACAAGCGATTATGTTTAACTTCACGGTACCTATCACAAATTAGTGAATAGTAAGGTACAGTTCGATTCAAACGTTCGGAAGTTAGGTGCAGATGCGAGTGCGGGTGCGCACAGGTCCCTCAACGTCCCGCCAATATCTAAAATTGTTTTCTGCGCATCGGATCGTACCATGTTCCGAGCCGCCATTAAGTTTGAATCGTACTGTACTATGTGTGTAGTAACATAAAGTTTTGAACTCTGCTGTATTAACATGAAGTTTGCGGAATATTTTTACAAACGTTGCAATGTTTCCTTTATTCATTTTCTACTTTGTTATTTCTTATGTAACCATTATCTGAATTAAATATACTTGAATCAGTACAAATTACTTTCGATTTATTTTCCAAGGCATTCCTGTAACATTTATCAAAACTTGTAAAATAGTGGCCTTTCGACTTGACTAGGTACTTATCTCTGTGTAATTTTTTAAATATGTAAGTACAATAATGAACGTTATCTATTATAGGTACCTATATTATGTAAAGTTACAAATAATTTTTTTTTGATGATATACAGTAATTATGTGATGTCAACCTTTTGGAAATAAAGCTTGTATTTTATTTACCTATTTGTGTTTCATTTCAATTCCCTTTCTTGATAAAATGAATTTCAGATTTAATTTTAACTAACAATTTATGAAAAGTGTTAAGTATAATTAGTTTGAAATGTGGCCAAGTGCCAAAAAATCCGTGTTGTCCTATAAATCGGTTATTAAAAACATTAACATTTTGATATCAACGCCATCTAGTTCGTACTTAACAAAACATTGCAATTCCAATTGTGGAAGTTACAACTTACAAGCAACTCTACCCATAAATAATAATATTATCTTTATTGACAGTTCACCGAGCAAAAGTCGATCCTAAAAAACCATAATTCATTATTAATTCAAATCCCTTATATTAATTTTAATTTATTTATAGTTAATAATAACAATATAATTATAAACTAATATAGTGATTCTTATGTCGACGAAATCCCTGAAAACCTAGGTTTATTTTACCTATGTATTTAATTTATGAATAACATTATTAAAAGAGTGATTATTCAATACAGAAGTCACTCTTGCCAAAAATATACATTTGTTTCTTGAACATGCATAATTATGTTTCCTCTCAAATCTCGAACTCTACGCATTCCGCGCGATGTTATAAAATATCATAATAATACCGATACATGACCGATACCTATAGATCAAGAGCCCACGACGGCCAGACTTTCCTTTCTTTAGTAAAGTTGAAAGTTTCTCTGTATATGTCTCCGATACA
>CAJQZM010034519.1:0-48167 GCA_907164665.1 Colias nastes
AATTCGAAAAAATATCTCTACAAATGGTAAATTTACCTTCATATGGCAGGCTAAAGCTGTACTACGGCTAAATCCGTGAGGATTTTAAGCTCAGCCTCAGCTTAACAGATAATAACAGATTTTTAATCGATTTTATACATTTAAAAACGAGTAATATTGATACCCAGATTCATGGACGTATAAAAAAAGACGGACGGTATATCGCCTAAACATTGAGTGAAGCCTAGTAATGGCGGCGAAACATCCATGTGTGTGTGCCATGTTGCCATGGCAACAGCTGTCCTGATGACAATGGCGGCTGTATTTTTTTCTATAAATTTTGCCGTAATAATTTTGTCATTAAAACATAAAAGAAATAACTTGCTTCCCTGTGGAATGTAATCCCTTGTGTTTTGTTATTTAAAATTGTACTGTTGCGACACCATTTAACCACGCAAGACGGCATTTTAAATATTTTTTGTGAAACAGTGACGCAGTTAATCAGTCGGTAGTTCACGACGTAATGGCGGCCGACTAGCTTACTATGGTGAGAGTGTGTGCGTGTTTATTGTCTTTACACGATCGCTAGCTTACTATGGTGGCTTCACGTTGTTTGTTCGTAATACGGCGTCCGTCTTTTTTTATACGTCCATGCCCAGATTAATTTCTAAATAAAAATACAATTGGTAGGTAATTATTGGCGTCTTATAACATTTCTATATCGAAAACAAAATTAGAAGGTAAATAATAATAATTAGAGTATCTATTCTACAAAAATGTACATACTTTTGTAAATAATAATAATTAGGTTATGGATGAGAGTAAATGAAAAATAAGTGATTTACAAATTATACTTATTTTTTATTTATTGTGAATTGGAGTACAGAATATCAAAGATTTTTTTTTTTTCATATAAAAGTAAATAGTAATTGCAAACACTCCATTATGCACTGACACTTATTTAATAATATGTATCTTTAAAAATAAAACTGTTTTCCATACCTATATCGTTGTTATTTTATTACTTATATCAAAATAGTACCTATTGTTATTTAGCGAATACTAATATAACTACTCTAATTTCCCGCCCGCATGGTCAAAGGAAATTCCCAGTGGAACGAGCTGTTTCACCGCGGTAACTAAGCAACAATGCCTTCCGGTTGGGGTTGGCCCACAGGGTTGGCCTCATTCAAATTATGTCCAGTTGTGACCATATTTTGAAGTCGGTTTAGCTTTTTGTTAATTGGTTGCAATTAAATAAGGCGTTTAAGAAAATTAGGTACCTACTACATATCGACGAATTATATTCATGTAGGCTAAACTACCACAACTGAGTAAGTATGAACTAAGGTATGAACCTACACATTCTTTATTATCATTATTTTATTTGTTTGAGGCTGGCCTCGCACAGCTATAATTCCTCTCTGAATTTAGATTCTTAATTCGTATTCTAGTGAATAAATAGATAGGAGTAAATTACATTTGAATCGTCTCAGTTGTGCTTCATTTTTTATAGTGAGGGGCATGTTGTCTGTCTGATTTTATTATAAATTATGTGTTACGCACGATATTGGACTTCTACTAAAATCAGATTTTGAAAAAATAATCTGTATTCAGTCAGGCCTTGAGTCAGGCATTTAGTGCCTTTTGTGTCACCTACCTAAAGTTTGACATATGTCAAAAATGAATAGATTGACATTTGACAGATCAATTGACTTAACCGACAACCGACAACCGTACATACGATACGAATTATAAAATTTTATCAAAAAAAAATATAATACGTTACGATATTGGCTATTGCATAGCTTTTCCTCTAAAATAATAATCCAACATACAACTTATATATTCGGAAATCATATTATATCGAGCCTTTTAAAAACTTACTCAACCGCAAATCTTCAATCCATAATTATTCAAATGTCGTCCACTTCTAAAATCGTACTTGGTTTAACCTGTCTTGTTACTACAGGAATAGTTGGTTATGTGCATATAAAACAACAGTCGGACAGGTAAAATGCCCTGAGTAATTATTTTAACATAAGTATATCATTAAAACAGCAAAGTTCTTGAATGCTGCATACTTACATATATTAATTTTATCCTCCTCCTCCAGATTTTTTATTGATAAATGTTCATACATATAAAGATAGACTTGTATATGCTGTATATAGCAGACTAATTTTATTCAATACTGCTATATACTGTAGCCATATGCCGCAGAAGGTAGTCTCTATCAAGGATCACATGGTATGAAGTCAAGTCATAAGACATGTAGAAGTAAATTAACTGAGCTGCTGATACAAGTGAAAACATAACTTATAATTTTAGTGTTAAAATTTGGGATATTATAACATTGATCATTCACAAACAGGAAGCAAACTCAAAATTTTCTCAAGGAGACTCATTAAATTTTCACTTCAAAAACCATATCCATTTTTTATCACCATTAACAAACACTATTAATTTTTATCAAATCAACCAATTTAACATTCTGATATTGGATGAAAGTTATATTTTGTTACATCACAATAATTCTTTTTGTCTACTTTACAGTTGAATTTTTCAAATATAACTTTTTGTGTTCAGCTAAGGAGTATTTAATTATTATTATTTTTTTAGAGAAAAGATGCATGAAGGTGTTTTAAGAGATACAGAGCGGCAACAAAGAAGAAAAATAGAAAATGTATATATCCTGGAAAAACAAAATGAATTGACAAAGCAACTCAAAAGGGACTTAGGCAGTAGTTGATAGGATTTATAATAAAACATTACTAGTTTAGCTAATTACTATTTATTCTTATAACTAAGACTAATAAAATGTTGACAATCTACTTTCTCTCTTTTAACCAAGCTTCCAACATTACATCTTGAAGGTTTAAATCTACTCCAGTTGGTTCCCTTCTATCCATATTATCAACGGTTCCATCAAGCCGTAGTTTTTCCTTTGCAACTGCAGCGAGGCATTCAAATGTTTTTGGTTCCCATGAAGCTAAATCAGACAAAGATTTACGATCAAGCATCACATTGGCACGGTCCAGGCCTTCTCTTAAAGAAAATTCTGTTATATTATGTTGTTCGCAAGCTGCCGTTATTCGTGTATCCCATAGAGCTTTCATATCTTGTTTTTTTAACTGGCGCGCTTTTGTAGCGTAAACCAGGGCACGATGAACATTTCGTACAGCTACAGAATAACAATTTCGGCGACGTCCAACATAATGCGCTGCTAACCTGAATATCTTCCTTTTTCTCCAAAATTCATCTGGCCCCCTACATCTTACGAAATTTACAATGCTTAAAAATACCATTTCAAATAAATATAAAGTCAGCTAATTCCTTTCTCTTATTTTAATTTTTTTATTTACATCGAATGATTTGTAAATCATAACCTCAATCTTTCGTTTTACAAATTATTTTACTGTGTTAGTTTACCTTTGACATTGACTGTCATTTTTTGACATAAGAGGATTAACTAGTAACAGATAAGCAAGCATACAACAGAGCAAGTAATACGCAGATAGAGGAATAATACGCATACAATTATTATTATATTATTAAAAATGTTATAAATAAATCCGGCCAAGTGCAGGTTAGACTCGCCGCTCGCGGGCCGGGGGTTCCGATTAAAAGCTTTTTTTTTATTAAATGTGGTAACTTTTTAACTATGCTTTTTGCAATTATTTTTCCTGTTCTTTCACAGGTTCAAGGGAAGGTAGACCTGAGTATTTGATTTAAATTTCAGCTTGATACCTCCACCCGTTCCGCGTTCATAAGGGTTTCGTTTTTCCTTTTGTTGTTCGGAAAAATAATCATCAGCATCAAAAGCAAACCAAAAACCATTAAATATAAAAAAAAAAACAAAGTTAAATGGAATAAAGTAGTGTAATGTAAATAATTATACTAACTACGATCAATACAGGAAGTTTGACTAATAATCGTTATCATTGAGAGATTTTTCATATTGTACTGCATCATCACTGTCTTGAGCAATATATTGATATGATCCACTTGAGGCATCAAAATTTTCATTCACCGACATAATATGACTTACGTTTTTATAATTCCTTAAATTATCAAGCATACTTTTTCGTCCGTCTATTATAATAGTTCTTAGTATGAATACCTTTAAAATGTTAAATTTTCATTTGTAAGTACCTGTTTGTATTGAAAAAAACTATACGCAGCCACAATGAAAAAATATCTACCATAGCTTGTAAATTTAGAAACTACATTGTATGTGACCGTACTATGATTTATATAGGAAAAGGATCAGTTCAATTACCTCTAGAAGTATCACTGAGACAAACATCACAAGGTGAGCATTCATGGAAATCATAATAATGCGGTACAAAATTTGACCACATCCGCTCGTATTTATTGAATGAGTTCCTAACTCTTTCAGATAACTTGATACACAAGATCCACTTTTACAACAGCTGGAAAATAGCAATATAAACACATAATAAAAATAAAAGATATAAATAATAAAACTGTAGATTTTGGTGCTCGCCCCGGTTATTTTAAATTTTAACACATATTACCATAAGCAGAGACGAACCGACCAACCAACCAACTTTAACATAATATAACATTAACATCATGCCTGTTATATAAATCAATCAGAAAGTTTCTGGTATGTATATTTCTCAAGGTAATACAACAAAATACGAGAGAAAAAGAATATACCTAACTTTAAAAAAATTTCGACGGTGAAAAGTAGGGTAGTTAAATTTTTTTTTATTGTCGATAGGGAAGCGCTTGACCACAATCTCGGCTGATGTTAAGCTGAGATGTGGGCTTAGATAGTACGCGCTTCCCTAGAAGGTACCTGTTCACTCTACGCTTGAAGACCCCCATAAAAATAGAAATGTAAATGCAGATTTTGATCTAAAAAAGTCAATTTACTAAAATTAACGCCTGTAAACAGAACCTCATAAAAGCAAATTTAGAATGTTGATTATTTCTAAAATTATACCTTAAAGGAACACTATCCACTTCATTAACATTCTTTGCTTCCCTTTGCTTAATAGTCGATGGCTCCAATTCGTATTCACTTACTTTATCATGCCAGTCTTGCTTATACCAATCCTTGTACGAAACTAACTAAAATTCAATAATGTTTAAAAAAGCAATAAGCTTCGTTAAATATATAGGTAACGTTGGGTTATTTATTAATAGGAAGCAAGTACCCCACAGCATTTAAATGTCCACTGTAGATTATCAACAAAGTTTTTATATTTTGGCACCGTTTTATAATTCTTCATACAACTTGTAATGAATTTCATGGTAGTTTCTTGGCATACATATATTTTATGTATGCACAAAATAACACCAATTACGTTGATAATTATTATACAAACGATGCAAAGCCATAATGGGCAACATAAAACTTTATCCTTGTGGCTGTAAAGTATTGTTGAAATTAGAATAAATAAAAAAGAATAAAATAAATTTATTAGGCACACCAAATTACCACCACCACAGAAAAAAACAATATCAAAATGCACTCGTAAAGGCTATAAAAAAACAAGCATAAAAATTAAAACTAAGAATATAATTTGTGCGGTGACTGACTGACGACCTAAAGGGTTAATACCTACAATACAAATCTCTCCATTTGTATTGTAGGTATTAGCTATAATATGTAATAAATATTTTTATCTTTAAAAAATACGAAATATTAATATTATTGCTTTTAAAAATGATAATAGTAGGTACCTACTTTATTTTCTTTCCAGTTGCAATTGAATTCAAAATAAATAGAGTTGTGGGCATCATTAGTATTCCAGATAATAGAATAAGCGCATTCACTAAGTCCGTTCCCGTAAAAAATAACAGGTCACTTAAACCTAAAATTTTCATAAAATAATATATTATTCAAACCTTAATTCAAACCATCATCTTATCAGTCGTGGTTTCAGGACAATAATAATTATTAATGCCCACTACGTAGTTAAAAAATGTTCAATGATGTATGTACTCAGTGGGGGCTGGATTGTAGGTATAGACTTTAGTTTAATAGCAAAGTTCAGTCTTTGATCGATTGAAACTGAAAGCTAGGTACCTGTTAGGTAGCTTGTTGATTATTTAGGTAGTAATTGTAATTGAAGCGCAACTCGGAACACCAAGGTTATTAAAATTATAATATCATATTAAAATATATAGATTTATCCACACATATTACACAGGCAACACCTGCTCAACATCTTTTCCCATTAAATGTTGGAAATTTTAAATCTTTTAAACTCAGTTTTATTGTTTGAAGAATTTTTGTCTATGATTTTAATTCATGATTTAAATAATTTAGGGTATCCCATAAAATAGCTGTGGATAAACGTGGGATAAACCAATTTTTGCTAAGAATTTTTGGGTAGATTTAGTTTAAACTAGTGGAAAATAGTAACATTAAAAAAATATATTCGACTTACATAAAAACAAAAGCAAAGACCATATAATCGAAAAAACGGATATGGCCCATAGGAAACAGGACGCCCACACAACAAATGGGTGGTTTGGTCCATTCCACTCCATTACACTTTGTTTATATCTATGAAAGATATTAATTTTGAAATAAAGTTGTAAATGTTTATTTGTGTGACATCAAGAAAAATTCTTTGTGGTGGATTTGTCAAAAATGTTTTCTTTTTTTTACATCATTGTCAGTCAGTAAGCAGTATTGATTAATAGGCGTGAACAAATCCCTCATCATCCATACACTATGTTCATATATTTTCCTGCGCGGGTTACCAGCGCTGTCAAGCGCCGGTATGCGCTTATAATATTCCAGTTTTCTTTCTGTATACGGCCTAAGAAAGATTCACGCATGGGTGTCGCCAATGAATGGTGGCTTCGTGGCTTTGATCAAGAAGCTTATATCTTATACACTGGAGATTTCGGTATGAACATTTGACGTGTAACAAGAAAATTGTTGTGTTTTATCACTTTCACACCTAACTTGGTATTGCCAGTTGCCACTGTTAATACGAAGTTTTCCCAAGGCTACTATGTATGCTGTAATATTCTGTGCAAAAGGTTAGTTTTTGTACATGAGTTTGTTGATAAATTGCCAACAACGTCATTCAGAAGCATTGTTGGATGAGACAATTATTATTTATGCTTAATAAAATAAGTATCTGAACCAATTATTAAAAAGCGATACTCCCTGATTATGGGTAGTTACCATAATAAAATTGTAGCAACTCTCACTTTGACAATATGGCATAAGTGTCAAAAAAATTGCGTCGCTTCGAATATTTAAGACTGTTAATATTGTTGCGTATTTAATAAATATTTTCCGAATATAAATAATGTATTGCATTGTGAAAAATTGCAGAAGTTTTTGGACACCAAATTCTGGCATAAAATTTCACAGGCAAGTGTATATTTACGCTATTTACAATATTCCTCAATACTCATGCATTTACCTGTTTAGAATCATTTTCATGGCAAAAATCGTCAATTTTATCATCATTTTAGTAATCAATCATGCTAAATATCTTCTATCTATCTTCTTTTCCTAATAATTTCATCATTTTTCAATAAACCAATTTAACAAGTAAGGTAACCATGATGACGAGTTTTTACGGATAGCGAAGAGAAAATATTGTAATAGTTAACAAAATTATGATGAACATTTAGAACACCATTTCAAAGATTTTTATACTAGTAATGAAACAACGCACGACATCGATATTGCACTCACATGTGGTTTTATGTTTGTTCTTCTTTAACATAGAAATTAATAGTTCTTTTAACTTACCAAATTTTTTTTGTTTTACTTATTTCAGCTTTCCAAAAATGAAATAAAAAGAAATAAATTGGTGTCCATAGTGCCTATCAAGGGTAAAATTTATCAACATGCCAGAATATGCAGTTTGCATTTTAAGCCTGAGGATTACGGTCCAGAAAAAAAATACCTTTTGAAAAGTGCTATACCTTTTTATTTACCACATTCTTGTTACTGCGTCTCAACTGTGGATAAAGTAATTTTAATTATATTATAATTAACCACCATGAAACCATTAGTAACCGTAAGTACAGCTCCTGAAAGACATACGAATTTCTGAGAACTGTAATTTCGTTACCACACATCAACACTAGCGATGCAACTCTCCCTTTGGAATATTGAAAAGTTTTAGACTGAAGCTTGAGTAACCAAAACGATGTTTTAATGTATGTAGCACTCATTTTAATTAAAAAATCGTAGTATGAGATCAAAAGTTATCAAGCGTTATTTAAAACTATCATTCTCTACCAATTAAAATGGTATGTACCTATAAAGATGATAATTATTCATGTAAGTTGACCAGTAATATTATAATATAAATACTGTTAAAAATATATGTCGTTATTATTTATAGACCATGATTTTTAGTTTTTTTTATTTCGAAAAATCCTGAATATACAAACCAGTGTGGTCACCCACAGAAAGAGACAAAAAACAACACTGACGTCATTCAAGGTTATATTTTCTTGTGACAAGTTAACCCGGCGTCATTGAGGTTGGGTCAAAATGACCCGGCTTGTTTATAATTCACAATATTCTTGTAATTACGTGCACGATTGTGCTGTTCTTTGTAGTAGCTGGAGCTAATAATGTACATTAAACGTTTTGGAAATGAAATCCTTTCCACGTCGAGTGTACTGGGAGCTACACGCGTGTATTTTCGAAAAAGGTAAATATGACCCATCCTCACAATTGATGTAACAATTTCGCGCCATGGCTAAGTTATCGATTTTTACTGTTGTGTATGATTTCTTGGTGTCTGCAAACATTTTTTTGCTTGTTTCTGTGAATTTAATGTTTTTGTTTGTCCAACAGGTACTTATTATAAAATAGGTACTATAAACGGATAGAATAGAAAATATCACGTATCATGGCGGGTTTAGACTCTTGTCTGACTCAGACTTACCTTATTATGATGATGAAGTAGAAGAAGAGGATCATGTTAGAGTGCAGAGTGTGTTTCGAGCAGAGAAAAGCGAAAACCCGTATTCAATACCTTTTACAATAAAACTAAATATGGGGTTGACGTCGCTGATGAACTTTGCGCCTCATATGATGTGAGTCGTAACTCCAAAAGGTGGCCCCTGATAATTTTTATGCCATGTTGGACACACAGGAATTAATGCGCTTATAATACGTCGCATAAATAAAAACAAACCAAACGATAAGCGACGTAATTTTTTGAAAAACTTAGGTCTTGCTCTGGTCTTAGAACATTTGAAAATTCGCCAGGAATTGATCGATAGCAATGACAAATGGGCAAAAGAATCAGATAATTTATTGGTGGATCATCACAGGAGCCACCTGCAATTCCTGCAAAAGATTTTAAGTGTGTCCGGAAATAAAAATAGTAAAACAAAACATTTTTGTCAAGCTTGCCCTAAATTTTTTTGTCCTGAACGCATCATGGCTTTCTGTATTGATTTCATTTACAACGAAGATTCTTATTAGCTTTGTTAAAGTTTTTTTCTAATATATTAGACCTAAGTTTATAAAAATGCTATTTGTAACCAAAATTACTGGTTATTAGCGTAGGAATGACATGAAAACGTAAGAGGTCTATATTTTGTTCCTATTTTTATGAGTTTATGTCAAAGTTGATTAAAGTGAATAAAACGTTGGTTAATTATTATTTTTATTTTATATTATCAAAACCAGAATACCTATAACCTATAATAATAACACAGAATACTAATTTTCTTAAAAAGTTTAAAAATAACAACTATAAAATATATGGGTAATATTGACCCACCTCAACGTTCGCGTATCTGTTTTCTACCACAATGACGCCGGGTTAATGGTCATAGTGCAATCTCCAGTGTATTAGATATAAGCTTCTTGGCTTTGATCGACATATTTTGATGCACATTTGCTACATACATTTGAATAGTTGTTGTTTGCAGTCATTAATTTAATAAAATTAAAAACAATAAAACGATCATATTAACAATAAACTTTATAAAACATTTATAAAATGCATAACATAAAATCATGGCAGTATACACAGTAAAAACAATATAATATTATTTAAAATATATCAAATATTTTTCAAAATAGGTACCGTAAAACGGGGTGACTAAGGACGGCGGGGTGACTAGGGACGGAAACAAGATTTTTCTGTAATACTTTTTACAACGCTTTGGCTACCAGCATAATTTGGGCAAGTTTATACGATTATAGTAAATTATGCATAGTCCTAGTTCTGGCAACACCAAGTATCCAAATGCAGAAGAAAAAAAAAAGTCACTGTCAAAGTCGAGGCTTACAAGTCGTGTGATTTTCAGCTTTAAAAACTTTTGATTTTGTTTGTGTTAATGTAATTCTTGCCCAGCGGATACAATTTAATATCATTTTCTGATTCAAGAGGCGCTCTCTAAAATAAAAAGTAAGTACAAACAAGAATTGATTATGTGCATACCTAATAATTATTTTAGTTTCAAGGGAGATTTTTCTTACATTTTGGGGTGAATAGGAACTAGTAAGGGGTGACTAGATCTAAACTCTGGGTTACTAAGGACGCGAACGGGGTGTATCGGGACGGGAAAGAGGTGATTAGAGACGACTAAGGGGTGATTAGGTATTTCTAGTTAGGGTTGGCACTTTCGTATTTTTGTTGAAATTGTAATAGCGCCTCCAGACTCACGCCGAGAACACCCGAGAACAGCCGAGCAGCGAGAATGAGATCCATCGCTCGCCTGTCTCGTTCTCGCGCTCGCCTGTTCTCGGATCGGTGGCGGTATTTTGACCCGAGTCAAAGGGTGTCTCGGGCGAGAAAAGAGAAGAGTATCACATTCTCGTTCGGTCTCAGATCAACGCAGGTAGAACCGCGCGGCGCTGATATTTGTTTATAAAATATGAAGCTTGAAGGTTCTCCTTTTTGTTCAAAGTTGAATAGCATAGTCTAGCGGAATCTAGGTTGATAATTGTTTTTTTTTTTTTTTCACCAGGAAGGAAAGTTTATAAAACTTATGATGAGACAATTATCCAACAGGCACTTATCGAACTTGAAAAACCAAATACAAGTTTGAAAATCGTGGCCGAAAAATATAAAATTTCCAAAAGCGTACTTCATCGTCATAAGACTAAATGTTTGAAACCTCTCGGAGGTCAGACTGCGCTCACTAATGATACTGAGGAATATATAGTTGAAAACTTAAATATATGTGCTGATTGGGGCTATCCTTTGGATACAACTGATCTCCGCTACATTGTAAAGATGTATTTAGACACGGCTCAGATTTCTATCAAAAAATTCAAAAATAACTTTCCAGGCCCGGATTTTGTCGAGGGTTTCCTAAAAAGGAACCATGGCAAAATATCCACAAGAATTTGCCAAAATATTAAACGGTCCCGAGCCGCAGTAAGTCCAGATACGCTTAAAAAATATTTTGGTGAACTAGAAAAGTCTTTGCAAGATGTACCAACTGCTAATATAATCAACTATGATGAGACCAATCTCACAGATGACCCTGGGCGGAAAAAAGTTATCGTTAGGCGCGGTTGCAAATACCCCGAAAGAGTGTTAAATCATTCGAAAGGCTCCGTCTCAATTATGATGGCAGGTACAGCAGAAGGGGACTTATTGCCACCTTACGTCGTCTACAAATCGACACATTTATATGATAGTTGGGTAAAAAATGGACCTGCTGGTACCAGGTACAATAGAACCGCATCTGGGTGGTTTGACGGTGCATCGTTTACTGATTGGGTTAAAAATATAGTGATACCGTACTTTGAAGACAAAGAAGGAAAAAAAATACTGATTGGTGACAACTTGGCATCTCACTTATCATTAGAAGTAATAAAAATGTGCAAAGAGAAGAATATTCATTTCGTGTTTCTGCCCGCCAACTCCACGCACATCACCCAACCGTTAGATGTAGCGTTTTTAGACCCACGAAAGTAGCCTGGCGACAAATATTAGATCAATGGAAGAAAACTGATGGAAGAGTATTAACATGTGTGCCAAAGGGCTGTTTTCCTCGGTTGCTGAAGCTTTTGATTGATAAAATAAGTATAAACTCGAAAGCTAATATTCAAGCAGGGTTTAGAAAAGCTGGCATTGTGCCTTTGGACATAAATGCGGTATTGACAAGGCTACCTACAGAAAAGGAAAATCCAGAAGTAATTAAAGATGCAGTAGATGAATCATTTTTAAAATTACTCAAAGAAATGCGCTATGGTACAATTAATATCACCGAGCCGAAAAAAAAGAGACAGCTAGATGTAATTGCCGGTAGAAGCGTCAGTGAAGAAGAAGTCAATAGTCAAACGTCTGAAACAGCCGCGGGAAAACCCAAAAGCAACAAAAAAGCGAATTCATCAGCTTCTAAAATCATGACATCGGGCAAAGGGAAAGGAACCGGTAAAAAAACCATTAAAAAAAATGTATCACAAAATACGAGTGGTTATGAGAAATATGAATCAGTGGGCTTAGACATGAGTAATCCGTGTAAACAGGGAGAATCAGAAGTACTAGTTGATGGTGGAAATAATGAAAACGAAAACATTAATATTATAATTACTAAAAAAGTATTTAAAGAACAACAAAATAATACAAACAGAGTAAAATGCATTAATATTGAAGATACAGAAAATGAAATCTCCTTTAAGACTGTTGTAACTAAGGCTGAGATGGTACATACACAAAAGATTAAAAAAGATTTAGATGAAGAAAATAATGTAACAACAAATAAAGAAAACCGACATAAAAGAACCATGGATGAAATAAATGATTACCTGATTATAGAGAATGATATGAATTTAGTTGACATTAATTCAATGCCCATTATTTTTAGTGATGATGTAGATTCTGGATTACAAGAAGTTTGTATATCAACTGAAAAGCAAGGTACAGTAGAAGAAAGAATTAATACAGATTCTAAAACAGAGAAAATTAAAATTATTTCAGATATTACATTACCACCGTTGTCTTTGTCTTTACCAAAGAAATCACAGCTTTTGCCAAAATCCACAACAAAGCCGTTGCCTAAGAGAAGAAGGCTGTCGAAAAATTATTACGATGATGAAGAAGAGATTTTAAAAATTTTAGAAGACAATTGATTATGGATCTCTAATTGTTATCTCTTAAAAATGTTTTCTTTCATAATTATTTTAAAAAGTGAAATATTATTATTTAAGTAAAAGTAATACGACTGATTCAGCAAAGTTTGATCTCTAATTGTTATCCTTTAAATGTTTATTAAATATTTTAAAATTAAACTTTTATTAGGTAGTAATTTTTAAAATTATTTGTGCCAGCCCTTGGCATTTTCCCAATTTACCCCTGTCTCGTCCCTATTGACCCCAACGGCGGGGTGACTAGGGATTGACTCATTTTTTATTATTTTTTAAAAAACTATTGAAATAAAAACTACAAGGCTCTGGAATCTTGTAGTTTGAGCCACCGGAACAATAATAATGTCTTCTTTGTAAAAATATAACAGCTCTATAGTAGTCAAAAAGGGCCACGAAGTTACGAATCGTCCCTATTCACCCCGTTTTACGGTACATACTTAATTTGAGATTATAACTTAAGTACAAGTTCTTAGTTCAGTATGTTATTCAGAATTAACCTCTGTTATGTCTCCCATTTTCTTGAGATTAGGTGAGACATGGAATTCACATCCAGTACTAGCTATAACATCTTCCACTGTAACGCCTTCAGCCAACTCAGTTAATATCAATCCTTTTTCTTTGACTACCTCCATAACACACTGAAAATAAAAAGTATTGGAATAATAATAGGGTAAGATTACAAGATAAGAGAAGATAAGAGATTACATTTCAATTGTAAACATAATTTAGATTACATTAATGTAGCAGGTATATAAATTAATATTTTAATTACATTTTGTACTTAACATCATGTATAAAATAAACAATTATAAATGCTATAGTTCCTGTAAGACAGTTCTAATTATAACTTCAATATATTTCATCCTAATTATTACCTTCTCAGTGATGATCATATCAACGCAATGTTTTCCAGTAAGAGGCAATGAGCACTCAGGTACAATTTTATGGCCACCATTTTTAGCTGAATGCTCCATAGTGACGACAACCTTAGTGCCAGGAGATGACACAAGATCCATGGCACCACCCATTCCCTTCACCATTTTACCCTTAAAAAAGTTATTATAATATGTTAGAAACATATAAATAATAGATAGAATTTTACAACTTCTTTAAAATAAACTAAGTAGGTATTTTGCTTGTACATATTTTGATTATAAAATTTGTGATTCCTTCAAAAAAAACCATTCGAATTAATCATATGTTATTATTGAAGTGTCATTATTTACTACTTACAGGTATCATCCAGTTAGCAAGATCCCCATATTGTGAAACTTGCATAGCACCAAGCATTGTCAGGTCAATGTGACCTCCACGGATCATAGCAAAACTATCGTCGGAAGAAAAGTATGATGAACCTATACAACAAGAAATATGTTAAATACAAAGTATATTGATATAAATACTTATCATGTTCTATCCAGATAAGACAGCAAAAGGTAATGTGCTACACTTTAAACAGGCATAAATTTTCAAATCATCCATTATATATTATATAACTAGCTGTGCTCCACGGTTCCACCCGCATTGCTCCGCTCCTGTTGGTCTTAGCGTGACGATATACAGCCTATAGCCTTCCTCGATAAATGGGCTATCTAACACCGAAATAATTTTTCAAATCGGACCAGTACTTCCTGAGATTAATTCGTTCAAACAAACAAACCAAACAAACTCTTCAGCTTTATAATATTAGATTTATGAACACCTAATACCTAGATAAAAACTTAATTGTACGGTTTTAAAGTAAATTATAAAAGGCTTTAAAGGAATAAAAAGTATTTCATAATAATAATATTATCTGCTTTCATTATTTAGAGTGTAAATAATCAAAGATTACCTGGAAGAGTTGTTACAGTCTCCTTTCCAGCATTTATAAGGTCAGCGTCAATTTCATTTTCCGTTGGATATGGCCCTAGACCCAGGATACCATTTTCAGATTGCAATAGCACATTCATATTGCTTGGGATAAAGCTACTTGCTAACATTGGCATACCTGAAACATATAAAAGTTACAATTTTTTTTATCTTTTTGTAATAAATATCTAATAATAAGAAAGATAAGACTCACCAATCCCAAGATTAGCATGCATTCCATCTTTGAACTCCAAAGCTGCCCTTTTAATAATCCTTTCTCTGACCAAGTCTGAAGCCTTCTTTTCCTTGTTTTCTTTCGGCTTGGCTATCGTTCGCCGTTCAATTCGCTTCTCAAATTTGTCACCCAACACAATTCTGTGAACATATACTGATGGTATGTGGACAAAGTCTGGGTCAATTTCATCAACAATTTCCTCAACTTCAACTATTGTAACTTTAGCAGCTTTACACATAGTTGGGTTAAAATTGCGTGCCGTTTTTCTGAACAATAAGTTGCCAAATCGATCAGCTTTCCAGGCTTTGATCAAAGCAAAGTCACCGGTAATGGCTTCTTCCATAATATAATTGATACCGTTAAATACTTGTGCGTGACGTGGAGAACTTGGTATTTCTATCTGCAATTTTTTTATATAAATTACAAAAACAATACATTAAAGACTAATGTTTAAAGGCATCTATAAATACATACATTACATATAAATATGCATTACCTTTCCATCTTTATTATATTTTATTGGTGAACCTCCTTCATGTATTAAAGTTCCATAGCCTGTTGGTGTAAAGAATGCAGGAATACCAGCACCACCTGCCCTTATTCTTTCAGCTAACGTCCCTTGAGGAGTAAGTTCAACCTGAACGGAGAAATAAAAAGGCAGTGATTCAATGTAATGAAAAAGAGAAACAACAGACTGAAATGACATTAAGAGATTTTTGTATAGTATGAAATACCTGGAAGATTAAAATTTCATTACAAGCACAAATGAAACATTTACAACATATTCTTTTCCTAATATAAAATATGTATATTAATCACATTTACCTCCAACTCTCCACTCAAAAATTGCCTTTCAAATTCAGCATTTTCCCCTACGTATGATGATATCATTCGCTTAACTTGTTTACTCTTCAGCAAGATTCCGAGGCCAAAATCCTCAACTCCTGTTAATTAAAAATTATATTCATTTCTCAAGGATATATTTATATAGGTAAAACATCAGACACAGCACCAAAAATATGAATTTATATAGGTACTGGATATTTTTATTCTAGTCAATATCCATACATCTGTAGCATATTATAAAGAAGGTAACAAACCAAATATAAAAATCATAAAAAAAAATTCACTTACCAGCATTATTTGACACAACTGTGAGCCCAGTAACTTTCTTATTGTTAACTGCTTTGATAAGATTTTCTGGAATACCACACAACCCGAACCCTCCCACCAATAGTTTAGATCCATCGTTAATGTCTTTCACTGCTTCGTTGACATCAGCAACAATTTTGCTCTTTATAGAAGTACTATACGCTGCACAAGATATAACCTGCAAGTTTTATTTAATTATTATAAAAATTTTAACTAGTAGACTGTATAAAAAAATTTTTTAGTGATATGAAATACCAAGAAATTTTATTTCTGAATAGTTTTATCACAATAAATTTTAATTTATTATTGCATATATTTAGTGCAATGTAATATTAATACATAATTAAATAAATAGGTACCTAATACAAATTTTTCTTACCTTAGAAATTGAGTATATCTTGGAAAGACCAGTTAATTTTGTAGTAGGTCTTAAAATTAAAAATGTCTTAATTCCATACATATTAAAATATCTAAGTTTTAACTTTTATGTAAGAGCAAAATCACTAAATAACTGAGAAACTTTATCAACGGACTGACAATTGTTTGCGGCTATATAATTTGATAAGAAGTTTTATTTTAGATGTTTGTAATAACAATACTCAGTCGTCACATCGCACTTTATAGCAAGGTCAACTACACAGAAAACAAGAATATTATTTACATATTATTACCTACCTTTAAACAAGTTGATATTAAATATTTAATTAATTCAAATCGAGTGATAGAATAGAAGGTACCTACCAACTGGGCAACTGGTTTAATTAAAATTAAATATTTAAAGAAATATGTATGTACTTCAGTGAGTATATAATATTATATTATATAAGTAATAATGTACCTACCTATATGGTATAGGTAGGTATAGGTAGTCTAGGCACCTATTCACGAAAACCAAACATGCATTTATAAATTTATAATCTTTCTCTAAATTAGTTTCATAAACAAAAAAGGTACCTAGGTAGGAATTAACAGCTATAAATATCTCATAGGTTAGGTAGGTACCTACCAATAATAAACTTGAACTTGCGTTGATTTTAGAGAAAGATTTAATTTTAGATTTAATTAAACACCGTAAAATGGGGTGAATAGAAACGATTTCAACTTTTGAATCGAAATTTCAGTATGTTTTTAGCAAATTCCGAAGGTAGCAGTAATTGAGTCTTGTGAGTTAAAGTGTATTAAACTGTTTTCAATGAAAAACTAACTTAATTTCCTCGTCATTTATTTAATAAATCACAATTTGTGCACGTTTTCTATTTACCCGCGATATGGGTGAATGGAGACGAAAAGGGGGTCAATAGAAAAAATGCCAGGGTTGTCAAAATTTATTTATGTAGGTACTTAGTACATATATACCTACAAATTATTTAATAAAGTAAGTACCATCAACTTTAAAAAAATAGAACAGGGATAGTTAATTATATTATGAACAATGCAAAACAAATAAGGGCAAATCACCCATACAAAAAAGAAAAAAAAACTTTTAATAAACATAATTGGATTTTACTGAAAAATTATGTTTAGTCTGTCAGTTAGATTATCAAAACATAGTGTAACAACGTATTTTTATTTTGTCACAAATAAAAATGAGGATGATACAACAACAAGACTTCGAATGATGTCACATGATAGTACACTTTTAGTATAAAGAGATTTCACAATCCCATAAAACTTGACGCTGGTTAAAGCGCATTAAAATTCAGAGCCTCTACCTATGATATATAAAAAAGCTAGATACGTTACCCGCTCTCTATTTTGGCAAGAAAAAACTCAGCTAAGTGCCCGAGTTTCACTTAGTCACGCACCATTCAGCGTCGTGGCTGGACGTTCTTTTTATATTTTAATCGGCAGTTGTTATTACGAAGTACATGAGTGAGACATGTATTATGTCTCGTGCGTGAGAGTGAAAGAGAGAACAACTGTATTGGTGATAATGCGTTAGTAAGTAGGTATGTATTAATTACGCTGTTTTTTAGTGCAATGATGTTGGCGTATGCCGCGTCTACTAGTATAATAGAGTCATTGGCCTCTACCATGTCATTACGAAGACTTGATTATACACATCGACCACGTTTGGCGCTCTCACTGGTTGAGAGTTCAAACTTGGAGCGGGCCATAAGCCTCCAGGTTCAGGTTTATAAATGCGCGGCATTGTCCAAAGTAATATAAACAAAAAAATAAACATTTATTTTCAATACGAATGAAAATATAAACATAAACTAACTATTACAAAAAAAGTATCAGGTATAATTTTGCGTAGCAGCCCTAGCAATGACAATTCTAATCACCCCAGTCGTATTGCAACTCACCCCTTGTGCACTTCTATTCAGACTTTACGCGCTTCTATTTACCCCAAACCTCAATTCTATCCACCCCTCAGGCGTCTTCTATTCACCCCAATCTTATTCAATTTATAGGTAACATAACTTTTGGACTTATTTAGAATAGAAATTATGCTTAATTTGACTTACCTTTGAGTTTTCTCAATAGTTAAGGAATAAACACTTTGCATAAATTCGTATTGATGGCTGAATTCAATCGTAGTAACGAACAAAAATAAAAGTTTAAACGCTTCTCAAATTCACAAGTCACAACCGTTAGGCCAGGGGGGGGACACCTAGAACAAACTGACATTTATTAAAGAAAGCGACGCCATCTATACTTTGGAGAGTAAAAACGTATTAAATCAGTTTATATTAAATCCCCAAAAGATGGCATCGCACTTTCTAAAGTTATCGGAAATTGTATAAAGACATTTAAATAAATGGCAGTTATTCTAGAAACATTGTTTTATTTTAATAGATCGAATGCAAAGCTTACCTTTTTTTTTAATTCCATTAAATAATTTTGCGATTTTAATCGTTTCATATGGTATCAAATTAATAAACTTGCAACATTTTCTGAAAGCTTCTCAGTGTTGTCTTTATGAAATCAATGTAGTAAAATAAGACAAATGAAAACCTTTCTATATTCCCTATATTCAAAGTTTAAATGAATTAGAACAATTATCTCAGATTTTTAATTCAGTATCTTATAGAACTATAATTCAGGAAAATATTTTACATAAAAAATACTGCGTCTGATTTAATAAATATTGAAAACATTTTATTAATTGACATGAAAAGTGTTAAATATGATTTATTAATTGGTAACATTGATTGTTTACATCGCAGATCACAAAATGTTATTTTGTAAATTCTGTCATAAAATGGCGGCTACTATACGTGAAGTTTATTAACTTATTATTTAGTTCATTTTGTTGATAATCGTGTGAAGTTTCTAGTTCTCGTGAAAGTGTGGTGAAAGTGCGTTGAATCGAGCCCTACGTTCAGGCTTTCAAAACTTTCTACTGAAAATTATGTGCACGGACAGTTTTGTTTTAGGATCTAAGGTTTTAGGTATATAAAATGTAATATTACAGTGAAAGCATTTAAAGAATAAAGTATTAATTTCTTATAATGTCGTTTTCTTCATTATTCTTAGTAAGTACCTACTTCAATATGTTTTAAGAAATTTGACTGAATAATATTTAGCACTTCCAAATATCTTATTTTTATAGACTCCGTAAGTAATATTCATTTAGTGAAACTAATTTATATACTAATAATCTTGTACCTAATTATTACCTATTATAAGTGAAAAGTTTTTTTTAAATCACCTAAATCTTTAAAACACCATTTCATAATCATTTAGATCTTTAGTCTTATTTCTTAAATGTTGAAAATAAATGATATTTCAGTTAACTCTCCTATTTCAATAGGTAACGACGCAAATATATTATGTGAATTGTGAGCATTTATTCCAGGCACATAATTGATAATATTTTGAAGTTTGATTTCAATTTTCAACTATCAAGTAAAAAAATATATAGGTAGTTATTAGTATTACGTATATGAGCGTATATAAATGTATGTAGGTATATAGAATTAGTTTTAGCCCCAAAATCCAGAGGGCGCATTGTCGCCTGTCAAAGTCAAATAGGTTTGCCTTCATATGCTTCAAGAGGGCTCTCTATGCCCTATTATACATTATACTCTTTGCGTTAGGCGTTAACTGTTCACTTTGACACATTATTTTTCGCATATACGAACGACTTCACTGTCATGACGATGTTGCCATAACAGAATCAATGTTGCCGTATATAAAAAAATCAAATGCAGCTAATTTCATTGAGCAGTGTGAGAGTATTAATGCAACGAACAAATTTTCACTTTTTTTTCTATTCCCCCCCCCCCCCCTTAAATTCTATTCACCCCATTTTACGGTATATAAATTTCGTAAACTCCGTTAAAATTTAGATTAAATTTTTATTAGGGGTCTATTAGTAATTACTAGACATCGGATTATATGCACTAACAAAATGCCAAAATATGCATGCAAATATGCACTAAAAAAGGCCGAAATATGCACTAAAAACGACTGATATGCCTAAAATATGCACAATACAAAATCAAAAAACCTTTTTATTTTTATATATTTTAATCAAAGATTGTACAAAAACAGTGAAATTTTCTTGAAATTAAGTATAGTTTTTGTGCCAATATACAATTAAGCATTTTTACCAAATTTTCGAGCGCAAATTTGTGACGTTTGTCACCCGCGAGCCCAGTGTTGCCACCTTAGACCTTTCCGGGCTAAATCTAGCCCTTTTTTGAAAATCAACCCGTTTTTTAAGTTTTTAGCCCCAAAAGGGTAATCTAGCCCTATTTTGAATGGCTCAAAATTTACTTAAAATGGAGCCCATTTTGTAATTTTTTGCCATTTTACCATGCCAAAATAGGGTTTGTTTACTCGCTGAGCGTTCTGATTGGCTAATAAAGGTTAGTCAACCAATCAAAACTCCCGCTACTTATCGAAATACTAGATTTCCGCCCGCGGCTTCGCCCGCGTTTTCAAAGGAAAACCCGCATAGTTCCCGTTCCCGTGGGATTTCCGGGATAAAACCTATCCTATGTGTTAATCCAAGTTACCCTCTATATGTGTGCTAAATTTCATTGTAATCGGTTCAGTAGTTTTTACGTGAAAGAGTAACAAACATCCATACATCCATACATCCATACTTACAAACTTTCGCCTTTTTAATAGTATTAAGATAAGATGCACGATTGGGGAAAAAGGCTAAAATATGCACTAACGCCGTAATTAGAGAGTTTTATGCATTTGCATATGCAAATATGCAAATGCATATAATCCGATGTCTAGTAACTACCAATTCTTGATACAAGAAATTATAATTTTTAATTCAATAAATCAACAGTGTATCCTTAGATTAAGGATTGGTCTCTGTGACCAATCCTTAATCTAATAAGAGATACACCTAATAAGAGTGTATTATATCATATTTTATTCATTTCCAACTTAGAGTATATATTACAGTAGTATAGAGCGCGTGTATTGCACAAATTGCTTAGTGCACATCGTAGGCAGATGAGCTATAGATACTATATAGATGTGTGTGTGACCAATAGGGATGGGTAGGTATCAATTGCGTGTTGAGCTATCGATAAGTTATGTAATTAAAAATGTATCATAAGTAAATTTTATGTTCAATATGTTATTAAGGGAGAAATGTATGAATAAAGTATAAATATGTAATTTTAAATTTGTTTACCAACTGAAAAAAAGTGTGTATTCCATTTGAATATTTCTTGTATTAATTATTATAAGTACTTTAAAAAAATATGTTTAATTGGAATATCAGAAAAACGTGTGGACTTCTTAAATAATAAAGTTAATAAAATAAAAGATCGGGTTTAGTGCTATTTTTTTTATAATAAATCAAACAATAATAAGTAAAAATGTTAAATAAAAATAAGAAATAATTTAAAATTAAATAATAAATTATATTAATAATTTTTCTATTTAATTTTATCCATTCTATACCTAAAAAAATCTTCAAAATCAATTTAGCAGTCGTAACATTACATACTTTACATATTTACACTATAATACATTCGCATTCATAATATTAGAAAGTGTATCATACAAAACACACCAAAAAATTATTTATAATACATTTTTAAAAGAGTTTTAATTTTAAAGTTAAATAAATAATATGATAAAATATTATAGTTCTTCTAGTAAACTATCGAGTACAGCGTTGGTCAAGTCACATCACTACGATCACGTGGCGGCAGTGAGGCGCGCGAAGGGTGCGCGAGCGAGCCTGCGCATGTCCGCCTCCCACTTTCCCTTCAGCCCCGCGATTCTAGATTTATTTTCATAAAAATAAGTACAACAATCGACTTACCGATGAAATGTGATACTGGATTTCAATTTTGTGTTTTTTCTAGTATCGTTCTTGCAAGATCGAACTGCACATTTCACCATGTTTATTCGTAAATATGAAAAAAATCCCTAGAGAAACGCACTTCGATAGCACTCAACCACGACTACGAGCGCTCGCGGCGGGAACGTCGTGTTGTTCCCACCTGTGCCTACTGTTCCCACTTCGTTGTTCGCACTCTATAGATAGTATATTATATACTCTAAGATTTCCAATCTTTTCCCATCTAATCGAAATTAAAATCAATTTACTTAATATCGATTTATTATTCGATTCAGTTTGACGAATGACGATTTTATTTTGACTTCTGTCATTCTACATTCAGCTGACTGCTGACAGCTGTCAGCATTTTAATTTTTATACAATCTTCAGGCGGCAAAGTAAGTGAGCTGCGGAACGGACCCGATTATTTGATATATTTTGCTATTGGTATATTAAATAAAATACTTGGGCAATTTTCAAAAAGCAGTTATCATTTCCTACTATATTTTAATTAAAGTACATCACTGAAACAATTGAAGCATCAAAATTCAAAATGCACAAGACAAGTGTTGCAAAGTAAGAACAATATTTATTTAAAAAAATTCGGCTATCTACCATTAGGTACGTATTTTAGTTTTGCAATAATTGTTATTATTATTTTATTATGCTCATTATAGATGATTTTTTAAAGTACCCTAGGTCCAGTCAAATTTGGTCAAATTCATACGTATGCACTATGCAGCCTGCCAGTTATGTATAGTAAGCTGGTCTGCTTTTGAATAAGTTTTGTATATAATAAACGTGGCGGTTTGGTGGGTTTTGAAATCCAAGACAGGATATAGGCTATCTACATTTATCTGATTTTGATATCATAAGAATCCGCAATGGAAAGACAATAAGTTTCCAAGTCTTTAATGTTTTTCCTGTTTAAACTTTATATAATTATATTACTGTTAATAAATCTTGTGCTGTGATTTTTCTCTTTTTAAATAGCACCGTCTTTTGTATTAGTAAATAGGAACAATACCAGTGCCTACATGTATTTTAAATTTTGTGTTATTTTGTTCAAGCCATATTATGTATATTCAAAAATATTGCAGTGTCTTCATTTTAAGTTTCCAGGTGGCATTATTTTTCTAGAATCTTCAAAAATCATAAACATAGATATTTCAATTCATCTACAGAAAACCTAGATCTCGCTAATCGCGAAAATACAGTCATATTTTGGTAAAATAATATTCGCTTAACTACTGTCTGAGTCTAAGATGGTCATAATTTTGATAACTCCGTTAATCTATACATAGGTATTTTAATAAAATTGTAGGAAATTCAAAACTGTACATTAAATTTCTTTTTATAAGAATACTTGAGGTGTGATAGGTATACCACCAATATCGAAGCCACAAATATAGTTTTTAGAATTTCTGTCTGTTTGTCTATATGTATGTCCCAACTAAACTCAAAAAGTACTGCATGGATTTATTTTAAATTTTGCATAAATATTACTAACAGTTTGGTCAACTTATAGGCTATATATCATAATGCTAAGTCGTGGCTAAGACCAATAGGAGCGGAGCAATGTGGCTAAATCCGCGTTGTTTAGTAGGGAAATTGAAATAAACTACCACATTTGATTTTTTTAAATACAAACAAACTCAAATGGTTTAAAATTAGTGTCCGACCGAAACTGGTTTCCAGGCCGAAACCGAAACCGAAACCGAATGTTCGGCCGTGGCTTCAGTTTCGGCCGAAACCGAAACCGAAACCGAAACTCACGTGGTCAAGTATGAAATTTCTAAAAATACTGAACTTTGGTGCATTTTACCTATTATTTTGCCTTAATTAGGGCATGAAATGAAAACACAGTATGTATATTAAATTTGTTGTAATCATTTATTTAATATAAAATAAAAAAATAATATTTTTAAAATATTAATAATAACAATTTTAATCTCTCTCCATAATACACGGGTACCACCAGAAGGACCCGGTCCTTTGGAAGGCTTACGTGGGGACACAGGTCCAACACGCAGAGGCCCTTTAGAGAATTTAATGTGTTGTGGGACACCAGCCGCAGCCTGCCCATGACTGCACTATAGAGATACAGCCCTGGGCAGTCCGCGGCCAATGTAGGACTATTGCAGAAAAATGGAATGAACAAAACTGGGTTATGGAAGGGGGTGTTAGATGGACTGGTATATTGGTTCTATGGGGACTATGGACGTCTGCCTTTTCAATATTAAAAACAAATTTAATTATTATTATTTTTTCAAATTAAGTTCTCAGTAAAATCAGTCATCTATCAAATCAGTAATTGTTACTGTTACTTTAAATACTAAGTATTGGTATTTTGAGATCTTTCTCTTTATTAAAGAGTCTTTAATACTTTGGATTGGTATTTGTACTTAGAAGAATAATCAGTATCTTTTAGGTACCTCTTATATAAAAATAATAAAAACTATTACACCCAGTTCCAATCTCAACATAGATAATCAAAAATTGTTTCCACCAGCGTGGGTCAACCAACGCTTTGACAGCGTCCGTCAAAGCGTTGCCGAGAAAAACGAAGTTATAGTCCATTGAAAAGTTACATTTGGGGTTGCATTTTTTAGAGGATGCAATTTTATTTTTTTGATGTGTTAGTATAGTTCTAATTTCTGAACATTTTCACTTATAACTTTTTTATTTATAGTTCTACGACAAAAAGTTACTGGACCAAAGTTGTAGAGACTTTAATTTGCAACAAATAATGTTAACAATTTTTTTTTATCAGACAAATAGTTTAAGAGATATATCGTAAAAACCATATCAACCGCTTTTTTCAAGATGGCGGCCGTGGGACAAGGGTGGCGTCCCCACAAACTTGGTTTTAGCTTCACACTGACTCCCCCTACACATCAAAAAAATAAAATTGCGTCCTCTAAAAAACGCAAGGTTAGGCCTAAAAAATGTAACATTTCAATGGACTATTAGGCGAGCGTGAACGTGTGTGAACTAAGTTCACTGAACTTGCGAAATAAGTTTCGGTTTCGGCAAAAGTTTCGGCCGATTCTGGCCGAAACCGAAACTGCGGCCGAAACTTGATTTTTGGCCGAAACTCAGCCGAAACCGAAACCGAAACCGAACTTTCGGTCGGACACTATTTAAAATTCGATAGCCTTCAAATGACGACTAGGTAAGAGGAGACTCCTGCCGTACCTAGCGTAATCTGTTCGTCGTGCGTTCTGTCATTCAAGTTAGAATATTGTTCACCTAATTCACATCTGACATCATCACATGTCTTATAATTTATGAGCTAAAGCTAAGGTGCATGTGGGTATTGAAAATAAATAAATTGTATTTACCTTAATGTAAATCAAGGTGGCCTTGATACTTAAATAGTAATAACAATTTTAATTTTTACCAAAGCTTAGAAGCCGTCATATAAGTACTAAAATAAAAACCAAATCATAGAACAAAAGATAATTTTTATTTATATTAGGTACAATCTATTTTTTAAATTAAATTTATAAAAAAATATCAACACAATTTAGACGATTTTGTGAAGGCACACATTTTATACATCAGAATAAAAAGACCTTAGTCAATCTATATATTATTATAAATAAAAAAAAGAAAAAACTAAAAGAAGTTTGATAATCTAATTATCTAATTTCTTAGTTATTTCTATAATTAAATCTAAAATCTGACTTTTCGTCCCTAACTATAAGCTATCAACAAAGTTTCAATAGCACATTAGACAATACTTTCCAAGTTACATGAGTCTAATAATTATCTATATCTTATAATTTGCGAAATAAATAATTTATTCAAATTCCATTTTCAAATATGACATCATTATAATTGAGTACATATAGGCAAATATCACAAAATAAAATAAAAAATGTATTTCTACTACTTTTCTCCGTCCAATAAACGATTAAAATCTATTCTCCTTCTTCTTTATAATTTTTCGGCAACGTTTGTACATGTTTGTACTACATAAAATCTAGTTATTGTAAGTTTTAAGCAATCATTTTTTGGATCTTGTCAATGAAATAAAGATAAAGATCATTTCTCAATAGTTAACATCCCCTAAATAGTTAAATAAATCACGAAGAATGGTAATACATATTATGTACATACATTTACCTTAATACATAATAAATGAAATGATTTGTGACGACTTACACATTAATTATTTAGAATAGATTGTTCTAAAAGGCACTTTAAGCAGGTCATAAATGCTATTAATATTTATGACAATTTTTTTGTTTTATTATTTTTTAATTGGTTTTATAAATTAAATCAATCTTCTTAGAAAGTTCAAATACAAAAAAGATAACTACTTGTTATAAAGTAGCAATGTGAAATGACCCTTAATTAGGATTGAATACATCAAGACTTCGTTTTAAAAGGATTATTTTGTCAACAATACATTTTAACTTACAATATAAACAAAATGGCGTTTTGTGTGGCGATACGCAAAAGTTTGGGAAACTCTAAAGTAGTTGGAAATCTTAACTCAATCTGCCAGATCTCGCATCAGTTATAGCACCCCATAATTCTATGATAAACTCGTCGGTAAATCCAAACTCTTGTAAGTCGCTATTGTCTATAGCTTCGGCTAATTGCATGGAATTAGTTTTTCCTTCAGCGAGATCCCACATTTGTGACGCCAACTCGGAATCATTAATTCCCATAAATGACTCTAGGAGCTCATTGATCTTCTCTATTCCGGCCTTTGATTTTTCGTCATGCTGGAAATGTGCAAATTCATTTTTAATTAAATAGATCTTATTACATATTAGTCTAAATATATTTCCTTTTATAATGCTCGGGAGTCGGGTACCACCAGATACCTGGTCTTTTGGTAGGCTCAACTACGTGGGGACATAGTTCAAACTCAACAAAAATATTATAATTAATTTTATAATTATTAATCTATGTACCTCTCACCACAGTTGACAGATTTCTGTTTGCTTTTTTTCACAGTTGATTTTGTGGTAATTTTGAGATTAAAACCCGTTAAAATACAAAAATGGTGTAGCCTAAATATGAATTTACAAGAAGAAACAATCCGAATCAAAGTGGTGACGTCACGTATCGATAAAAATACAATAATTATAATATCTATCTTTTTCTTCCCTAATATTTACGTAATTAGTTATGCACATAAATTTAAACAAGATTTTTTTAAGGTTTCCATTTTTTTTTATTTTTGTGCTCTTCTAGATTGCGTAAAAAATAGATGCGATCTTTAAACAGACTGGACTCCTAATAGTGACTATTTGTAGCTATCATTTTGGTAGAAAATATGTCAACATAATTTAAAACTCATGCTGCCATATCTATAGAAATTAAAAAGTAGTCTCTTTTTAACTTGTAGTCAAATACGGTATTTACAAATATATTTATTGAAAGGGCTACAAACTGAAACAATCGATATTTATTTAATGTTAAGTGTATCATTGACATCACTTTTTTTCACACATCGAAAATATTACCAACACATACAAACTTTTTTCTATATGTATCTTTGTAATTCAAAATCTGTGAATGTGTCACCCGCTACAATCGATCTCCCTCAATACCCTTAGGATACTCGTAAACACGCTTGCTTGTGTGCGTGAGCCATTTCGGACGTTTTGTATGAAGTTTCCTTACTGTATGTATCTGTATATTTTGCTCTCACAGTGCTTTCATTTAACGTTTACATTTTGATTTCTAATGATAGAAAAGTAAATAATTATTAGTCACATAAAAGTGGCTTTTAGCAGTTTACGTCAACATAAAAATCTATCAATCAGTAAAAAAGTATACCTACCTAATACGACTAATTTACTAAGTGGTAATCACCACAGCAAATGTACGCAGAACATTTATAAGACTTCAGGGTCGACTTTTGCTAATCAAAAAATATTTAACGGAATATAAACAGGAATTAATCAAAATTTTACATACTTCATTTTCTATCGTGGCTTGTCCATTTGCTTTGAACCTTAAAGTTTCCTTGCCTGATCCATAGTTTTGTTTCTTGCTAGATCTTGCACTACCAGATTTCGGACCAATGCTACCAAATCCGCTTTTTAAAGGTTCTACCAAGCGAATTGTGAACGTCTTGCCTTTTGGTATTTCCTTCAGTAATTTCGCTACTTCATAATGCCTCTTACCAACCATACTCTCACCTTCTAATCGTTCAATGTGATCTCCAACCTAAAGATAGAATGAATTTATGAACATGAACAGTTTAACTCAATAATAGATAGTTTCCTGTTGTCAAGAGGTCAATGACTGCATGTTTAAATAACCCACATAATGTATTGTGCGCTTTATTAAACACTGCATTCAATGCAGACATGCCTCACAAAAATTGTATAATGAACTCCAGACAATACAAGTCCTATAGGATAACTACATTAAGAAATCAGAAACGTGTAACTACCTCTATATGTTGTATCCTTGATACAATTGAACCTTCTTTTATTCTCTTGATAAATGAATAACCAGCTCCATTGTCAGTTATTGTTAAACCGAGTGCATCTTCCGTTTTAACGATTTCTATTTCTTTTGGCCTGCCTTTCCGGTGTGCGAAAATGAAGTCCTCCAATCCTATTTGGCCACCTAAAAGCTTTTTCATATCCACTTTGTGAGTATTCAAGGTGCAAAAAAGGATCTGGAAACATAAAATGAAGAGGTTATAGTAACTAGGAAATGTGTTAATTAAATATTAGTAGGCGAACGGACAAAACGTCGATGGTTCATATTCTGAGAAGGAAGTGTTACAGAATAATTATTTGTTGTGTGACATGTCATATAATACAATGTACATACGTACATATATACTGAGTACCTAATCAACATTTGGTAAGCCTACTAACTTGAATATTAATATAATGTGTCTGTGGTTAGTTTTGATAAGTTGTTATTTGTATAAAGATTCGTTATTTAACATAATCTGGATGAATAAGAAAATTAACATAAATCACACATTGCATTGCAATTTGCATTACATAATCTGCATTTCCACAAAATACTAAAATTAAAATTTACCTACGCCGACAAGAGTAACAATTTTATTTCAAGACGAATTCTTTAATTTTTGGAATATCAGCCTATTTTTTTTGTTAGGTACTGTATAACTCATGAATTTATTTTATTAGATATTACACACTATTAATCGTAATTCGTAGTATATCCAAGGGTTTGTAATAGTTATGATACTTGCTAAGTTATAAAACTAAGATTAATTTACTAATAGTACTAGATCCCACCGCAAGATTATTGCGTTCATAGTTTTTTTTGATGAAACCAAAATTTTATGTATATTTATAATTAGAAGAATATATATCGAATAGGTTGCCAGTCAAAATTTGGCCGCAAGCATGTTTAATTAAATTTTTCTATTCGATTTTTTGGAAAAAAATTCCGTTCACTTGTTATTTATAGTCTACATCACGACAAATTACATAAAGATACTAAAAAACCACGGTTGCCGTTTCTCACCTGGCCGCAACCCCTTGGCAGCCTGGTGCAAACAGGTATACTTTCAATCCATTTATACGTTACACGTTCATAACGCACATTAATGAATCATATATCAAATTAAAGCTATTTTTTTTCTTTTCATTATCATATATGGTTGCCTTATTAAATCCAGCTGCAAATGAGGGTTGCTGGCTGTTAAAGATGATGAATATTAATTAAAAATGCTTGCGGCCAAATTTTGACTGGAAATCTAGTCGATATACATTCTCCTAATTATAAATATACATAAAATTTTGGTTTCATCAAAAAAACTTTGAACGCACTAATCCTGCGGTGGGATCTTAGACCATAAATTTATTTCTCCACCCGCATATCTTTTTTTAACTAGACCATTCACTGATATTATATTTCGAACGCCCAGACATAAAAACTATCAAATAAATAGGTAATTGACTGAGGACCGATGGTTACCATTTACTACGTCAGTGGGTCATTGCTTTACCTTGGAATGTGGGTATACTGACAGTACGTTATCAGTGACCTTCATGCTAATTTACACTTTCATGTCGGAAAGTTTAAAGATGTACGAATTGCTTTGGCTTTTGGCAATCAATAAACGACCTTGTTTAGAAGAACTAAATGCCATTTTAGAGTAAGTATATAAATCATTGGATTTAATGCGGTTTCTGCACTAAGTTCGACTACGCCCCTGGACTAAACTGACCCGCTTCCTGGAGAGTCAGCCATGCGTATATCCGAAACGACACTTGTAAATCTAGTTAACATGTAAATTAGAAAAAAATCATTGTTAATGTTTCTGAAAACAAAAACGCTTACTTTTGCATTGCGTGTTTATGTTATAAGCTTATGGGTATATGTATTATATTACCTACTACGGCTTTGTAGATTAGTACTGATTGAAGAATAGGAAAAAATAACCATCTTTACTTTCAAATGCTAATTATGAACATAATAGGATGATAATTATAGAGGCTCGATATTTTATCTATGTTAGAGCTGTATAATTCAATACTATTTTCCATATAAATATTAATGTGATGTTAATATATGTAGTACTAGGTACGAAACTGACTCTCCCTTGAAGAAAGCGCCGAAACATAAATTATGCGAAAACTATCAGAATAGCGGTCACGCCATTTTCACTCGCCGACAATAACCTTTAGAATGCGCACAGCCTCGTTTCAAATTTCATGGCCACGTATTGTCATTTAACTCTAAATTTTGTTAATAAAATAATGGCTTATCTACCCACGAATCGCTTACACTAAAAATATAGTTTTCATTTATTGGCCCTTGTTTTTCAAGCAATGTCCAATGTCTACCTATTAGAAGAAAGAAACCTATTACCTAATAACTGCAATATATTATTATTCACATCAGTAATGCATATTTCACAATGTGGCTTAGGTTTACCAACCAATCACTGATGGTTTCTTTTATGATTCAGCACATACTCACAGCTATTGAATAAAATGTTAATGACGTCACGTTATTATTACAATATAATAAACAACATTCTAAGTTTGCAAACAAAGGAAAAAAAATCCTACGCCTAGTTTTATCACTTCTCAACAATATGACATTCAGATACCATTTTTTGTCAATGTATGTATTTATGTTCATGAAAAAGATAATCATAGAAGGTAGTTTCAGTTTATAAATAGATTTTTTGACACGTTTTCTTACTGATATGCAAAGTATATTTTCCTAAAACAAATGCTTCGTCATTATCAAAGTTTACTGATCGGTTATAACAGTTATAAGCAAACAAACGTCATATTTTGCAGGCTTTTTTTTTGGAAAGAAATCTTAAAGATTCCAATTATAAAAATTTATACAACTCTCCTAGTGTTCTGTTATAATATAATTTACAATATTTATACGCGAATACACACGATGGACGGCTTTAGTAAGATAGAGTAGATGTAGGGATCACGAATCACCTAATACTTATAATATAAAAAAATATTAGTTAGTTTAGTTAAAAAAAAAACTGATATTTTCTCTGTGCGTAAAAATATTCTGTTTCTTCTTTTTTTCTCTTCGTTAATATTTTAACCGATAACTTGTTTATATCATTCTTGAAATCAGTAAAAAAAATGGAATAACGAAGTATCTATACCTACTTAGTTAAATATCTCCGAAATGTTATTTTTTTATTTTTTATAAAGGTAATTTTTCATTTATGTAGTACGTCGCACATTCAAGGTTGTATTATTTATACCTAACACATCATGTATAAGGTAGGAGTATAGGTCAGGTACCATTAATTCATTGAAAATGAAAGCAAAATAAGTATAACAATATCTCATTAGAATTTTAAATTAGTCTTGAGTTTCACGGTATCTTTTAACTTTAAATAAAATTGAATTAAAGTTAGGTATTATTCACGCAACGTGGAAACTAGGTATGTTGTCAGTAGCCACTGACTTACATAACTTCTTTATTAATCAGAAACTTAATAAGTATTTTATTATATTCCTTTCTATTCTATGTGTACCTCATAACACAAAATATGCTTCACTTTATCTTTTGTTTACCTATATCTGACTACTGCTGTGTTAATTCTTGTATTTAGGTCAAATAGAATTTTATGCCGACATTAACATCAAAAGTTTTTTCCTCACGGTTTAATATTAGTACTACATACAACTTCTATGGACGTGGTATATTTTCTCAAGTTGGTAATCGATTATCTAATATTGATTATTAACTATCATAATATAATGCTCAAAACAATCAAGGATGTGAAAACTATACAACTGTATGACACTTATGACCAAAAACGTTTTTGGATAGGTAAGTATTTTTATTTAAAGAACGCGTCGAATGAAGTACTAATGTACTCTTTTTTTGGAAATTTTTCATTGTAGGTACATATACTATCTAGTATGAAACATGAGACTGACCACCAGAGAGCATGGACAACTGATAGACTCGGAAATAAATAAAAATAACGTGGTATCGAACAAGATATTATGATTAGTCGACATTTTTTAGATTCAAATAAGATCACCGATATAAATTATAATTTCTTAGTAAAAATAAGCAGATAGGTAAGTATGTAATGTGTAACAAGCCAGTAATTAATCTGATACACTCGCAATTGTAATAGGTCAATTGTTTGTCTTCAGACAATTAATTTATATTATTTTCCTCATTAATGTGTGTTTCATATATTGTGTATTAATAACAAACGTTTCAAGAACGTTGCTAATAGCGGACGTACACAGAAGTTATAGGTAGCTATCATTTTTCTAAAATTCATCTTCTTTATTATTTTATGTAGGTTCAATTACGAAATATTTGTGTAGGTGTAGGTAATTAAAATGAAACACAATACGTGTACAAAAATATAACAGTATCATGAAATTGTATACTTTTCCGTCATACTCATAGATAAATACTTAATCCAATGTGAATCGCAAGGCATTAAATACCGACTAAGTTTGAGTAGAATGTCGACGAATTAGAAGACGTTTCAATATTTTTTTATCAATTATTATTGTGTGAGTCAGAATTCAATTTATGTTACTTCCTTGAAAATTGATTAATTTCAGTATCTTTATAGAGACTTTATAGATATCAATTTGCATTACATAGTTACACTCTAACTCTAGTTTAGTTAAGTAGATAATTATTATTTCTTATGGTGTGACCCACCGTTCCCTTGTCGCAAATGAACTTTAGTCTCCACCGGGAATCAAACTCATTACCACAGACCAAGATACGATCAGAATGAATATTATTATGACTAAATGTTACAAACAAATGATTTATCGCAATCTAATCTTCAAAATAGAGAATGTATGTGAGTACTTACATCTTCGGGTGGGAAATCGTAACATTCTGCTATTTTTTGATAGAGCTCCTTGACATTTGAGAATCCAGAGATAAGACCAAGGGGGCTTCCTTGCGCCTGCTGGCAATGAAACACTAACTGTGACTTTTGAGCACCATTGTTGTTATCTACACCGTTAGATTGATTATACACGTCTTCAACTGGAGGCGGCGGTACTGGAGGAGACGTGTATTTCGTGTTTTTCTTCTTAAATAACGACATTGCTGCTTGATCACACGAAGTAACGGTAAATTAAGATTTTCTTTGGTATTAAGTTTAGAACACACTCATTACACCCGTATACAGTAAATTTTAATCACCACACAGTCACATTGCCAGCAAGAACTTGAAATGTCGCTATCGACGCGTCATACTTCACGATAAGTTATCATCCAATGGTTGATACTGGATAAGATTATGGCGCACTCTATAGTTGAAGGTAGAACATTATCAAAGTATTTTCGAGGTTGTACATAAACGATAGAACTACACGTACACTCGACAACCCGACTGGCGAGTGACTGAGGAAATGAGGGGGAGGGGTGCCGAATGAGGTAACAAAATGTGGATTGTGCAGTTGAAACGATTAACGAAAGCCGAAATGGTTGACTTCATACTCTGTAACTTTGCCATCATTTTCAAAATTCAAATTAGTTTGCGCTTCATTAAGAATGATAAATGCAAGGATAATGATTTGTCTTTAATTATTATATATAATTAGTTTCACATTAACTGATTAGATAAAACTTAATTTTATAGGTTCATTAATAATATTAATATTACTTTTGTATTCCAGGAAAATGGAAATATCGATTCTTTTTGATTGTACCTTTTCAACATAACGCCACTTAGCTCATCTATCCATGATTTGGTGTGATTAGGTATGGATATTGCAATTAAGTAAGTAGGTATTAAACGGTAGGTACCTGGTACATACATAATACGACTAAGAAAAAAATAATCTAGGGCATATAAATAAAAAAACAAAATCGTAAGAAAATGTGATATTTTTTATATATTTATAATGTTGTATCTACTAGTTAGCTTAAAGTGAAGTAAATATTGAATATACCTAACTAATATGTAGGTACTTTAAAAAATATAATTTCCAACTCTTCACATTGATTTTTGCAGATAGTTACACAATTCGTATTTCGTATAGGTACACAAAATCATCCGTCTTATTTCCATGATAGGTGTAGGTAATGGCTTGCATTTTCCCTTTGTTCCATAATATTTATTTATAGTACCTAGTTAGGTACACACTCCTTTTTGTATTGTACCCGTACCACCTGTATCACATACAAGGTTATAAAAATGCTATCTTAGTCAACGAAGCAAATCGAGTAGAATCTACTTCTACCATTAATTATTCTTCAGCCATCGTTACTAATTTTGACCACCACTTTAACATTTCTGTTGGCGGCAAACTATGAACTGAAGCTAAATTCCAATAAAATCGTGTTAAAGGCAGCCATGGTTTGAATCCCCGTAGTCGCGGTTCATGAGTTAGCCGTAGCCCCAATTTCTTTCTCGCAACTAAGAAAGTAAAATAAATATCTTCTATATTGATAACAGGAACTGAATATGCCGCTTTCAAAATTGGAAGTACATGTTTTCCTGTAAAAGAAAAAATATTTTACCTGTGGTTATACCAAATTTCGTCAATCGTTAATAATAGGACTACCTATAGTATCAGTTACAGGAATTGCATCTGCATCTCTTTTTTATTCAATAAGAAGGCAAACGAACAGACGATTCACCGTGGAGCAATCGAGGTCACCCACAAAACTCTAAATTCATAAAATCCGGCCAAGTGGGAGTCGGACTTGCGCATCGACGCGACGCGACGGTTTTCAACAAAACTATTTTTTATTATATGTTGTTACTTTAAAATATGTATGCTTCATCTGTGCTATAACTAAAATACGTTGAATTGTACAAAATTTCAATATTCCGTGTTCATGCGAAGTACTCTGTAGGTTTTCATTCCCTTGCGAATAGGTACCTATCTAAAATTTACAGCATTAACGGCTGTATCTTTTGATTGCGTTGTAGCCAACGCAATCAAAAGATACAGCCGAAGTGAATTTTTTCACAGCTACAAGTGACAGTTGAATATCTCTTATGACTTATCTCTACATATATAAAATTCTCGCGTCAAAATTTTAGTAACCATACTCCTCTGAAGCGGCTGGACTGCTGCTTCTGATTCCCATGAAATTTTGTGTGCGTATTAGGTAGGTAGGTCTGAGAATCGGCCAACATCTATTTTTCATAAGCCTCAGTGATAAGAGTAGGCAGAACATTTCCCGGGACAGCTAGTTTGATATAAATTGCAACTTGATACATTTTTATGCGTTCATGAAAGTGACTCTATAGGGGTTTCCGTTCTTTTTTTGAAAAGCTAAAAACTCGAAACCCTTAAAATGTACAATATTTTTGCTTCGATAAAGGATTTCCCTTGAGACACAGAATGAGACAGGAAGCGTAAGCGTAAGTAACTATCCATTTGCATGTAACAAACCACTGATTTTTTTTTCAAACAACAACAGGACATATTCCAGAGCAATGGTAATTACCTATAAATTGAAAATTATTTACCATTTATTAAATACGCATTGCCAGAAAGATATTCAGGAACCACATCATCTGCGTATAACCAATGAGGAAGGTACCATTTTTCGTCTTCATTATGATAAACAGCAGCATTTTCATTCTTATAGCCTGGAATAAATTAGAAGTGCTATAATTTTAATAAAGCCTTTTACCATTTTGAATTTCATCAGAACCAAGTTATTACATTTAAATAACTAAAAGACGAATGTTAAGTAATACTTGAAAAGCTTTCAAAAATCGTCTAGGTTCTGTTCGTATAGGTATGTATACCAATAAGATCTGCATCCAAATTTTCTTTAACAATTCGTTCTATCTGCCATGGATTAATTAAAATATCGTCGTCAGTCTTGAGTAAAAACTTTATTTTTGATGAACATTTCTGTGCCGTCCATTTTAGCATGAGAGCTGTCTTCAGTGTGAGATTCTGATAATGTTCTTGAAACTGATAAACTACTAGATCACCTTTGTGCCTGTCAGACTGGAAAAAATACATTTTTTTTTAAATAACCTATCTTAGATTACACAGCTCAACAAAAAAACATTTTTTTTTTGTTGCCCTGGATATTTCTACACATTTATATATTTCAAGTACCCAGTTTGCGAATGTAATCATTAAAATTATTTAATTGGCTCTAGTTTTTTTTAAATTTGGATTTTCATATATTAAATTTTCTTACGGCCCTTCAGAATACGGGTTACTAACAAGTGTTTATTTTTTTGGTGAATTACGTTTTCTGCACATTTATTCGCTCAGACATAACCCTTTTCTATAAAACTGACTGTAGAATATCAGAATAATAAATAGTTTCTGTAAAAAAATCATTTTTATGAACAACAATGTTCGGTTTGTATTGAGTTGAAGAAACCCAATAGCACTTGGTCAGCAAAGTGGGTAGGTATACGAAATTCCCTTGATGTTTTTATTAAAAGAATTAGACAAAGCAAATTCATTAGGAATAATTAATAAATATGAGAATTTAGGCCTTTGAGGGAATCTAGAAGTATAAGAAGAATACCCGACGGCCCTACAGAACGGGCGTGTCGAAAATTGATAAAAGATGAAAATTTAACAAAATTTTATAACTGATGCTGAATGTAAATTATGGAGAGATATAGTATTGGTTAATTTAAGGTTAAATTTATACATCAAATTATAAAGAAATTGCACAACACTTGTTAAAAAACTTCATTATTTTATGCTGAGCAAATACGAACATAAAGCTACACTTTCCCCACAGTCTCCTCGATATATTTCCAGTAAATCTGGGAAATTTCTGTAAGAAACAGGAAGAACGCATCCAAAAAGAACTAAAAATTATGGAATAAAGGTATCAGGGTAGATGTGATCGTCAACTGATGGCAGGTTGCTGATGGTCCTTAAGAAACGATTGTCCCCAAAATAACTATAGAAGAGAAGCTTATAAAATGTATTTACTTGTACTATTTCATAAGTTTTAATGATTTTTCTCTATTTTTATATCCATTTTAATTAATAAAAAACTAAAACAAAACAATTAGTACAACTTTGTAATAAATAAATGATAGGTATTAAATAAATATACCTACTATTTCATGCTGCGTTTTATAGTCTAATAAGAAAATAAGGATTAAAAAAAAAACTAGAGCCAATCTACCAAAACCATTTAATAGTTTTATATATAATATGCATTAAATTATTCGAAACCACTCACATCCAGGGCAACAAAATCATTGTTGACCAGTGTTATGTAGTAAATAACTAATTTTGTTTTCTTGTTGTATTCGGAATTACTACTTCGTTGGAAGTCATTAACAAATTATCGGCACCATATCATAAGGTTGATTTAGATAATTAGATTATGTACAAGTATTACCAAATGATCAATTTCTTTGGCATTATTTAGGCCAATAATGAACAGAGTTCGCAATCGAGTGGCCCATGTAATCCTTATTGCCTCACGTTGCTTGACATGGAAAGGAGAAGAAGCAACGGTAACCAGAATTGAAATATTATCTCGACATGGTAAAGTTGAAGGTTCTTGTAGAAGATTGCTGAAATATTATTACAAATATTTAAATTTCAAACAAACTCAGCTTTTTTTTTTCAAAATATCGCTAAGATACATATTTTCTTAGTCTCGACGTAATTTTTCTGTAGGTATGTATCAAGCAGCTGAGAGAGTTGGCTAAGAGGAATAAAACAGAACTTGAACTTTGTAAAAAAACTTAACTTTACCCAAAGAAAGAGACAAAGAAGTTTGGGTAATTACCTATTATAAATAGAATAACAAACAGTTAAAAAAAAACAATAGGTATAACGTACATTTCTTTAATGTAATCCTCCAAATTGCGATTACGCTTGAAGTGATTGAAATAGTTTACGTCATGATGTAAATCATATGCCTTGTAGCTAATTAATTTTAATTCCCACCAGCAAAGCAGTGATACTGATAATATAATAAGCAGTACTAAAATATTTTTCGACGTCTTAATCTGTGTTGAAATTTTGAGCACTGTAATTAATAATGGTGTAATTGTAAAGTAATGGACATAAAATAAGAGCACACTAATAGCTGTGCCGCGCGGTATCAGATGCTGCCGCGATAGAACCCAGGCCACGCGAGTAAAAGCAAATTGACAAGTATTATCAAAATCCGTCCAGTTGTTTTCCGGTAAAAGAGTATCAAACACACATCCTCACAATCTTTCGATCATTTAAAATATTAGTAGTTAGTTAGTATTATTACATACCTACCTAGTTAGTAGATAAATAATTTTAAATATTAGAAAAACTTTTAAATCTAACATAGTAACTAGGTAACATAAAAAGAACAACTGATTCAATGCGAACGCTTTTCATTTTTAAGACCATAAAATATTTAAATAATATGTAAGTAGTTTAACATCAATTAAAGTGCATCAGTACCTAACTGATTTGTTGTTTTATAAGTTTACCTTATAATATATAAAAATCACCTTATATATAATTTTTTTTACTTCTTCATGCAATTTACATACTTAGTTAGTTAGTTAGTTACATAAATAGTATCTAGTTATCATAATACTCGTAACTTACTATTAACTATCTATTATGTACTATCATCAGTTTTATAGTAGTATATTACCTACTTATAAGTAGATATACATACCTAAAAAATATAATTTCCCTCGCAAGAAAACATGGGTTTTCTTTTCCATAATCACAATTGGAATAATCAGTTTGGCAGGAATAAAACCAAATGATTTATAAAACAAACAAGTAATTTAATTTCAACGTATGGTAAGTGAACCATACGTTGTAAAAGGAAACTTCTCTCTGATAATGTTAGCGTACCTACCTACTCGTAAGTACTTATCAACTCGAAACGAGTACCCATTCGTAAATAATAATATTAAATAAGTTTCGTTTTGATATCAGTGAAACAGACATTAATTACTCTGTGCATCAGTAATAATAATTATACCCTATAGGCAGCTATATAAATTGAATGTAGGCGGGGGTACATCTCGCGAGGCCCGTGAGGCCCTGATTGTGTTAGAATTTAGAGGAGCTATGTTAGAATTTATGACATTCGTATAGTCCGTCAAATGTTAAACGTTTATTTTTTTATAAGTTATTAACCTTGTGAAAAAGTATTAAAATTAGAATTTTAATTCTTTTTCAAATTTATTTTCGACTGTGAGGCGCGAGGCCCCAAGGACCTCGAGGCCGTCTCTGCCTGTAGGTATGTATAATTTTTCTTGTAATTTGCAAATATTGATCAATGATATCTGGGTGATAAGCTGTGGATTTGATGATACTAACAAGGTATTTACTCGGTAATATTCCTATAAATAATATATAATAAGATATAAATTGTAGGTGTATCATTGTATGTGGATATCGATAAATTTTATAGATAGGTAGTTAGCTTTTTTAATAAAAAAGATTTCCAATTAAGTATTACAATATAGTAATTCATGCTTATCTTGTACGTTCGTAAATCATTAATTTTTATTAGGAAACAACACGTTTTGGGACTCCCCTTAAAAAAAACTGAAACCTGAAACAGGGAAATCCTCTCTGCTTCGATATGTTGCGCACGTGGTTTTTTTTTTTTTTTGTTACATTAACTAAATGTAAAATTTATCTTATATTAACTGGATATTCCTACGTTATACAGGTTTTAGTCTTGTTTGAGTATACCTACAGCGCATATAAAATCACAAAGTATTAAAGTATTGTCAATTTGTTTAGGTACTATGAGTTGAATTTTCAAAAACCACTAGGTGTCTAGGTGTCATTGAGATATACATATGGAGACGACACCGCCTACATCACTTATGTTCCGCTCAACATACGCCATATGGCGTAACTGCACGCTCATTTTTTATTTGTTTTAAAGTGAAACGCATCAAATATGCCTTCGTGTGTGTTACGATATTGCACAAATAATACAAATAATACGGAAAAGTGCAAAGGAATAACTTTCATCGGTAAGTACCTAACTAGATAATAATTTTTAAAACTTAGTTAGAGCAAAAAAATGGCGCACAGATTTTGTTCGTGGTGTCTCCTCCATACGTAGTAATATTATCTCAATGCTAGGTGTTAACATTTTATGTTTTAAAGATTCCCTACAGCAAAGAAACCTTCTAATTTTAAAATTATATAGAGTCTAGCTCTAGATTTCCGACCGCGGCTTCGCCCGTGTTTTCAAAGAAAAATAGTTCCCGTTCCTGTGGGATTTCCAAAATAAAAAGTAGCTTCAGCATACCAAATTTCATTGTAATCGGTTCAGTAGTTTTTACGTGAAAGAATAACAAACATCCATCCATTCATCAATCCATCCTTACAAACTTTCGCGTAGGTACCTATTTAATACATATCAGCACAGATATCAGTAAGATATGTAGGTACCTTCCCATTCATTTGTTTGTCTATTTCTTGGAAACTATTTGATAGAGTTCTTATCTTCGTATATTATCGCGCATTAATATAATTATTATTGTTACCTATATAAAACATGAAACTATTTTTATTTCTTTGTTATTAACTATAACTATTCTCTTTTAATAATATTGAACAAAAAAAGAATATGAACAGGAGTGTCGAATGCTATTTTGTAATAATTATCACAAAATTATTCAAGACTCTATATATAATACGTATTCTAAACTCAAACTGGGCAACACTGATTGACGTAGATCCTATCTAAATTCTAATAATAATTATTGTAAAGTACATACACACAAAATATTGTCTATATAATATTATCACAGTAATATTATTATACCTATTTAAAAGTTTGTTTATACTAGTGATGCAACGAATACGAATACGAATATTCGTATTCGCCGAATAGCAAACATTTACCGAATATTCGTATTCGGCGAATATACGAATATTTAAAAACGAATATTTTTGTACGCAACTCTATTTACTACAGATTTAAAAATCGCGCGTAAAAATATGACGTGTGCAGAGACTGCTGATCCACTGGCTTTTTGGCGAGAAGATGTCCATTTTCCAAGTCAGAAAAAACTCGCCCAAAAATATTTTTCACTGAAGCCATGTACAGTCGCTTCGGAAAGACTTTTCAACGGCTGGAAACATCCAGACTGAAAAAAAATCGCCTAAAAACCAGAAAATCTACGAATTTTATGTTTTTTAAATAAAAATTTGCCTATTGTAAATTTTAATTATTAGAAGAGTAAACTTATCATTCATTCATAAATAAATAAATAAGTCTTTTATTACCAAGGCGAGATATTCGTATTCGTATTCGTATTCGCCGAATAGTAGGTTTGATATTCGTATTCGTATTCGTAAAAGTAGTATTCGTTGCATCACTAGTAATTTATACCTATTAAATATTGTGTGATTCTACTATAGTTTTTAATCAAAGTAATATGTTTGTAATTTCGCGAATTATAATAACCGCAACCAGAATTTCTCGTGTGCAGATAAGAAAATGGCACTACATAAGTATTATTTTCCTTTATTATATTATTTAATCTTTTAATTTCAATTTTTCCAGTTATAATATGTGAGAATTTAACGTACCTATATAGAATTTTACGTTTTAATTAATAAAAAAAATAACCTTGTTTACCTATATTAACGTTTAACGTTTTAGGTTCAGAGGCATCGGTAAAAAAAGTACACCATATAAAATGTATAACAACGGACTCAGATTCAAGATTCCATGCAACAAAAATAATTGATCCTCATCACGAAGTTGATTATGAGGATGTTGTTGGTAGTCTAAATAATCACAAAACAATTATTATTGATGTAAGAAAGCCAGATGAAGTTCAGTCTACTGGCCAGATTCCATCCAGTATCAACATTCCATGTAGGCAATTTGCTATTTTTTTATATAGGTACCTACTTTTAGTTTTATATTATTTTATTCTTGAACATAATAAATTCAGTCTTAGAGCTAATTAAAATAATATCCAACTAGGTACTTATTCAAAAATTATTGCCATAATTTTCAGTGTACAGCTTACAACAAGTTTTGACTAACATGTCTGAAGAAGAATTCAAAAGGCACTTCCATCGATCCAAACCAACACATTCTGATGAAATTATATTTTATTGTAAATCAGGAAAAAGAGCTAGCAAAGCACTAGCAACAGCTCTTAGTCTTGGGTATTCAGAGTATGTATTAGATATTAATTTTATATTGCATTACAAAATATACTCAACTCTAGTACATAATTATACTAAATGTTAATTAAAATTTTATTATATAAATTTCAGGTCGAAAAAATATTTAGGCAGTTGGGATGAATGGTCTAGCCGACAATGATTGCATTTACATGTTAAAATATTTTTGTTTTTTATTTATTTACAACCCCAATTGCAATAAATAATATTAAATTAAAAAATAACATTCTTGATGGAAATAACAAATTAAAAAAAAAATATTTTGACATGGTGCTACTAGTTATTACCTATTCTGACATGGTGTCATTTCGAAAAAAAAAATGCAAGTACATAATATAATATCAATTCGTAAAGATCAATCAACTGGACAACAACAATATTGGTTGCGCTTTTTCTTATGTAAAAATAAAATGATCATGGTTTTAGATATATGTACATATTAAATTTCTATTCTATACAAGTAAATTTAGGAGGACAATAAAGAATAACATAAACACATTTTTTTACTGTTTTTATTTGTCACAACAATACATCTACGAGGAGGCTACAGCTTTCTTGGGTGTTGGTTTGCCCTCCTTGAAACCGTTACGGAAACGCCTTCTGACAATCTTGAGGTGACGCATGCGGCCAGTGCCTGTTGTCTTCCTCCTCTTTGCCTTCACTGACCAGTGGTCTGAAAAATATTTTCATGTTTCAATATTCTATATTACATTTCATATACAGAAATATATACATCTCGCTACACCTAATAAAAATATATCTTATCAGGCAATAGGAGGTACCACCAACACAATCTAATGCTAAGAATCAGAATTTTAGTAACTGACACTAACTATTCAATATCACTTAAAAGTAGTAAGAGATTTCAATGATTTATTATTTTTGTAGTAGATATGTATTCTACACAGAAATATGTATACATCTGCATAATAATTACATATGTACCTTCAAACTATATACCTACATCTACAAGGAAATATTGCTAATTGACAAGTATCTCCTCAATCACTGTAGGATACAAACAAATTTATTTGAAAGTGATTTTATTAGTACATATTATGATTAATAATAATAACAAATATCATTTTCATTAAACTTATTAAATATAACAACAAGATTAATAATCAAGGTTTAGTTTCCCAACAAATATAAACAAAAAAATGGATATAAATAAGCAGTTTTCGAGTGTTAATTGATAAAATTTATGATAAAATTACATTTTACACACAAAGTAATGAAAGGTTGCATCCAGAAAGCTCAAAATTTGTCGCTAACCTCTTAACCCTTAATTACTCGCATGGGGTCAAAGCAATTTCAATTAAAAAATGAAGCACTTGGCGCGGCCCGATTCTCCCCACGCCCTCTGTAGCTTCATAACGCACGTCTAAGTTTGTATTTTTGTAGTGACCAAGTCACGGGAGTGGAAGGACACGTCGCTGCGCTCTTGAGCGGTGACCCCGTGCGAGTAGTTACGTTACTCTTTTGGAAGAGGTAAGTTTTTTATTTTATGTATATTTTTTTGTGTATTATGAAATAAATTTGTATCATTGTATGTTTAGTGAATAAATATTTTTTTATAAATAAGTTTTATACCATGAAATTATCCAAAAATTCCATTTTACTAAGAGTTTTGTCTTTTTTTCAGAGTTAGACATGGATAAGAGAGAAAAACAAATTGCACAGTGGTTGGAGGAGGCTTCTGATGAAGAAGAAGTTGGAGGGTCTGATTCTGAGCCAGAATTATACGTGATAACTCAGAGTGACCATGACAGTGGTAGTGAAATCGATGAAACCTCCTCACAATCCTCTCACTCCTCACCTCCGCAAAGTACCAACAAAGTGCAAAAAATGCACAAGATTTGTGTGTAGTGATCACTTTGATATATACTGTCAACAGTGTAACAAGAGTGATTCGGAGAGTTCCTAAAAATACGAGTATTAACCATGACCTCAGTATACCAAAGTAGAAATCGTTAATTATGGATAATTATTTTAGTTTAACTTGTTTTTGTGTAATTAGTTAGTAATCCATGTTATTACTTATAGGTATTATAGAATAAACAAAGCACTTTCATAATAAAATAGTTTTATTTACATATATTTCAATATATATTAAAAACTACTCATACTATTTGGGGTCATCTGTGACCCCATGCGAGCAGTTATGTAATGTTCTTTGTGCGAGTAATTAAGGGTTAAAAAACTGCATACACGTTGTATACCTTTACTAAATTAACCCTAAGTAGGTACTTACATGAACGTAATTTAGCGGCTGGGTATCCACATTGTGCACATTTGGATTTTTGAATATGATAAGAAGATCTTCCACATCTTCTACATAGTGTGTGTGTCTTATTTCGGCGTTTACCGAAGCTTGACGTTCCCTTCGTCTGTAATAACGGAGTTAAACACCATTAAATAACCACTTTTTTATAAAATATATTTAAATTTCATTTTACTACACTCAAATGTAATCCACAAAGATTTAAATTTCCTTTAATATAGAAAAATATCATTGATTCATTTCGATTTGTTTTACAAACAAAAAGTACGCTACCATTTTCGCCGAATTTGACAATGAAAGAAGGAAGAATTTCTTATTTCAGCAATAACCAATGGTAGAGTCTAGTTATTTTGACATTGACACTTGCTTGACAATTGACAATCTAACAATTGCGTTCATGGTTAGCGTCATTGGTTAGCGTTCATTATATTTTAGTTATGTTAGAAAGACAGGAAACCATGGCTGTTTTCCAATTACAGAGCATAATGCGACTCAGTGGCGCACAATGCCGAATTATGCTGATGCTTAATTGGAACGTGAAACGCACCAGCAGGTTGCGCTAAGTTCAGTGTTGAAAAAAAAAATATTCATAGAGTTAACAATAACCTCATTAATGTGTAAATAAAGTGGTATGTACATAATAATTGGTTGAAAACTATTTACGGTTATTTTAAGTAATTTGGATTTTGATTATTTCATTAACATTTTTTTCAATGTTTGTACCTTCATCCATACTTATATTTATTTTTTTAACACAATTTGAATTAACTTTGATTATTTCGAAAAAACTACAATGAAACGAAAGCTTTAGGCATGACGACAGTATCCATAAATGATCGAATTAGTGTTTTTAAGGGAAAATGTATAATAAATAAATTAAAAATAGTGACTTAGAAATATTAAAAACATTAAGATTAATGAGATTATCAATAAAATAAAACATTGAAATTCTGCAATCAGCCATTTTGACTAAAACACGCGTGACGTCACGCCTATGTAAACAACTTCACGTCAGGTGTGTTTTGTTGTTATGAATATGTTGAGATTATGCATTTTTATTTATTTTAAATTGTTTCACGTATGCTTTATCGACTCAGAACAGAAACATAATTACGAATTCACGAATACGTGGTTCGGGTTTCTCCGCGCCAACTTTATACAATCATTTCTTATTATTTTCTCGCTTGAAACAATTACTAACACTTTTTGGGCATTATTTTTATGTGGATTTACACTGCAATACTGCACACCACTTATAAACTTTGAAATTCGTTTTATATTAATTAGGTAAATATTTTTTTCATTTTCTTCGCTTTGCGTACAGATAATTACGTATTTACTATAGAGTGACGTCACGCCTACGCCATGACAACTGCGAGCTGTTTTGGCACAGTTAATAAATATTTTGTGAAAAATGGCTTATATCTTCGTTAAATTTAAGTATATTACCGAAATATAGGGTTTTTCTTGTATAGTAAACGTATACACACATTATGGAAGAGGATTTCAAAATCTTTCGTCATGCCTATTAATAATTACTAACGATAAATCGATTGCACGCATCAATTCACGCGCATTACTTTTATGAGTGCTCGATTGTGCGAAGCGTTGCTGTAGTTGGAACATTCAACGTAAAGGTGGGTTCCCACGGCCTGATTCCTTCACAGATCCGACCGCGCCACACCACACCACATGCCGTGGGAATCGGCGCGTCTGTGGTCGTCTGCCGAGGCCCGTGCTATCCATCGGAAGTCGGTAAGATCAAAGGTGCGGCGTGGCGCGGTGCGACGGCGTCCGTCGACGTCCGTCGGGGCCTGCCGTCTGTAGCGCGTATGCGTCGGTTGTAATCGTTCATTTCACCTGCGGCCGCGTATGCGAGTACACGTGCTGATGGAGTGGACGAACGAACTTATTTTCGAGTTTTTAACTCTATACCAAAATGAACCAGCGCTATGGAATTGTTCAAAACCTCAACATAAAAATAGAAATTATGTTAATGATGCGTGGTTACGAATAAAAACCAACTTAACACATGGAAATATACCTATCGTTGAATTAAATTATTAATTAGTAGGAATGACCGTCCACACGCCTCGCCGGACGCACACATGCCGTGGGAACGCTCAGTTCAGATCGCGACGGATGGCGACAGGCGCTTGTCGCCTGCCGAGGTCTGTGAAGGAATCAGGCCGTGGGAACCCACCTTTAAGCATTATGCCGCATAATGCGCTCTAGTGCTGTAATTGGAAAACACGGCATGGTTCAGCGGTTAAATATTAAAAATTATCTTATAGAAATCGAATCTCAAAAGATTTGTCGATACTAAATAATCTTTGCCCTTTGGTTCAATCGTAAACCGCTAAAATCTTCAAAGGAAAAATGCAGAAATTTCTCATATTAATTTTTTTTTGTTTAGTTCCGGACCATGACCAAAATTTTGTGAAATTTTCTATATCTAATCCAGGGGAGTATGATCTCTTATTTCCAGACAGTTTACGCCGTGAATTGAACTGACTGGCAAATTCATATAATGATCGAAATAACCAGCCATGGTTAATTATTATGGTATGTGTATAATATGAATTTGCCAGTCAGTAAACTATCTGGAAATAAGAGGTCATAATATCGACACCCAATATGAATAACATTGTAACTTTAATTACACGTTTGTACAACTTTACGTTTTAACAACTATTTTTGTGAAACAATATAATTTCATTGTAATTGAAAAT
>CAJQZM010034520.1:3340-15093 GCA_907164665.1 Colias nastes
AGCGCCACCATCCCCGCGCGCGTCAAGAAGCTCAGCTGGGACGACGCGCCCCCACGCGCGCAGGTGTGTACCCCCCCTGCACAGGGGGCGGCCAATACCAGTAGCAACGTCCCTACGAGTCGGCCAGTTGCTCCAACCGAGAGACACCAGTAGCCCTCACAGTTCGATTGGCCGGTGTCCCCTATCGTGCGAGTGTGCCTTAATAGCCTTTTTCATCATAAATTTCTGGTAAATACAGCCCCTAGTTACCTACGCCTTTTTCAAACATGCATGAATCGCCCCTACCATTGACTCGATAATCCATGTAGGTGCAAAACAATGACTTTCTACGCTACAAATGTAGATAAGTCAACTATCAACGATGACAGAAACAGCTGAAGTAAAATGTGGCTAATTAGCCACATTTCGATATACCACTTCCAGAGCGATAATAACCTACACTATTTTTTACTTATGTCATGTCTATACACTATGTCAACATTTTTAAAGTAGTACAAAAAAGTAATATTTATACTGATAGTGTGTTTTCTTACAGGAAGGCTCCGCGGTGGAAGCAACCAACCCCGCAGTGGCTGAGCACATGAACCTCACCGTATACTTCTAGCTGATAACACTTTACACTACGACACGTTAACAAACATTTTGACTACTTAAAACTAGTAAAATTAATGTTCTGTAATATTCAGCAATGTTATAATCATATCAATTGTACTATTTATTTAATCAAACTGTTACACAACCTTATGTTTCAGTACCACCACTTTGTATGCTATCTTTATTCAACAACAAATTATCATTTAATTAATAAAAAATAAGTAATTAAATTAAACCCAAAAAATCATTTATCCGTTTTGAAAGGAGCGTCGTAAAATTATCAAGCGTGTTGACATTATTTTTTCATAGTAATAAAAAATTTCATCACAAATCAGCTGTTCATTTTAACAAATGAATCAATGAATCCAGTACTATTATGTTTTCATTAATGTATTGGATAGTCGAATACCGAGCAAAAAATAAATCAAACAATTAATTATTAAAAAAAAGAGTATTATAATTTATCCCAATAATAAAAAAAATAAATAAGTTGTTTTGGAAAAAAATAATTTGCGTACAATGGAATTATATTAATCAAAATATTACATATTATATTGTTTCTATCCCGTAACATTCCACGGACCACGATGTAAATATACTTAGTTAAATATCACTTATAAAGAAAATACCTTAGTGCAAAGATGATGAATGTCATTATCCCTTTTATTACAAAGATGATCAATATTTTTATTCATTATTCTGGTTATTCAAAATTGGACTATTTATCTTAGTTTTAAAAGGCATTCTACTTTGCAAAAGAATCCTGTAATAATTTAATCTATGACAATTTATATCAATTTAAATAAAAGTGTTCAAATATACTAAAAATAATTTCATAATAACTTATAGCTAATACATAGCAGATAAATTTTCAAAATGCGGTGATAGGCTAAGTTTATATTATTTTGTAATTAATGTGAATTATTAATATACTAGCGACCCGCCCCGGCTTCGCACGGGTGCAATGGCGGCCGGCCGGTACCGCCGCAAACGCTACGTCCCGCAATTTTTAAATCTGTAATATCTTCGAAAATATTCACTTAAATCATACGGTGTAAAGGGCCATATAGATCTATATTAAATGAACAATGTATTCAAGGTATTTAATTGGTTAAGGATTAATGCTGTATTGGTTAAAATCGCTTCGAAAATTAACCATTATTTGTCGTAAAAAGTAAATGACAAAAAAAAGTTATTGTGGGTTATCCATAAGAGATAGACATATACCATCGCGGACTTTTCTGTAGACCTTTTCAATGTGTACAATACTTAGTACATTAATTTGATAAAACTCGTAGGGTTCAGCCTGCGTTTGCAATGTAAGCGGAAAAAATGTAATTATTTACGACATCACATTAGAAACCTCAAAAATAACAGTACTTCTCCACTATTTAATGGATGTTATTATACATATAAACCTTCCTCTTGAATCACTCTATCTATTAAAAAAAACCGCATCAAAATCCGTTGCGTAGTTTCAAAGATTTAAGCGTACAAAGGGACATAGGGACATAGGGACAGAGAAAGCGACTTTGTTTTATACTATGTAGTGATGATTAAATTATTGTAAGTTAATTCCAAATGTTTCTACTTTTATATTGTTAAGAATTTATATTGTACATTGTGATTTTATAATAAATTGTTATAAATTATTGTTAAAATGTAGTTTTTTTTTTCTATTCCTCCAAATTTGAATCCCGTAGGTAATGAAAATGTAGATGTTTGAAAATTTTATTACTTAACAAAGTTGAATTTATGCTATCAAATTAAAAATAAAACATTAGGACGGTGCGTTTAGATCAAACGAGTGAATGCTCATTCTAATCCCACTATGACAAATTCTTTTGATGTAAACAGGCGCAGAGCATTCTTTTGTTGTTCGTGCGTTTTAAAATATTCTATGCATTATTCTAATAGTGAATTGAATTCGAGATTTCATTTACACAAGAACACGAAAGTATGCTCTTGCTCTTATAGCTCTAACTCTATGTTCGTTTGGTCTAATTGCACCGTGACCACTTAAGCCACTTTGGCTTCAGTTACTAGTTTATAAAAAATGGTATAGTGTACAAAAGCAATTGAATTTATTTTTTTTCGTAGATATATATTATTATCGCTTCTTTTTAGGGATTCCATTGGAGGATATTCCCATGTTTTTATCTTTGGTTTTTATATTTTGATTTGTTCAATCTTCAATATTCATACATCAAAAAGTTAATTCCGAAATGATTCCGAAGGAGTTATTTCAATGACATTTTTAAAATAAAAAGTGATATTCGAAATTCCATACACATCCGCGTACAAGATCAACCAAGTAATATTTACATAATATTGTCGTGGGGAGTGTTAAGTAAGAGCTCGTGGCGGCAGTCGAGGAACCAACGTCGACGAAGAAAGTTGACGAATAGTCAGAGGAGTATTTATACGTGTTTGTAAACAATACTTGTGCTGGTTGATAGTGAGATATAAGGTGAGTTTGATTTTTAGTTGTAACTATTGGCTATGATATAAGGTCCCAAATTTTCAAACAGTAGAGACATATTATACATATCTTATAAATTATGATAATGAATAAGAGTCAAATAAAAAATATATCTACTAATTATAATATATCATATAATTTTTTAATTTAAATCTATTTATTTTAAAGTTTAGCAGCATTAATTTTTTTTTGTTTAAATTGTCTCTACTATGTTAAATAGAGAAAATTTCCTTGCATATTTTTTCCATTCTAAGAAATAAACTGATATTTTTATGCATAAGTACATCCGCATATACCTATTAATATTTATGTTTAGTGAATAATAGCCATACCCGCATGATGCATGCGTATTTAAGAATCTGCATTTTTTGAGCAGTTTTTCCTCTACAATTATTGTGAAATTACTTATCACCTTCGATATTAATTCCAAATAACTAGGACGTATTGTCACTTTCGAAAAAATTATGATGCTCTATTATTTGCGGTACCCGCAGCATTGCGGACACCCACGATTAAAATTATATTTTCTCTATAAGTCTCTATCTAAATCTAAAAAAATTACGTAATCAAATATTAATAAAGGATATAAAAGTTGTTATTAATACATATGGAAAGGTTTATGAATCAACTTTCATGTGTCGGGGAAACCCGGTGCGGCCGCGCTTGCCTCGCGGATGTTGGCGCGCTTTCTCCTTGCGTAACTATAGCAACGAGCCCTGACCTCGCCTGACCTTCTCATTCACTAATTTGCGACATTGTGTGGTTATCGTGACTGATGTAATGATAAACAGTGCGTCATTAAAAGTGTATCGTTCTGTAGATTTATTTATATAAGGAGGGGTTTTGAAATGGTTAGAGATTTAAATTACATTACAGTACACACATAATATTAGTCCTTTTGAGATAAATGTGAAAGTTTAAAAAAAGTATGAGATGTAGGTAACTAATTATTATTTGGAGATTATCCCCAAATTATTAGCCCATTTTATTAAATAGAAATACGCTTTATTTCGATTAATATAAACAATACGTCAACAGTCAATAGATAGGTATCAATAATTAATTATTTGAGTAAAACTAAAATCAGACAAATGAAATTTCATCGACAAAATTATTGCAATAATTATGCGTGAGTGTGAAGAGAAAGTGTGCAGCCAATATAATTATACAGGGTGTCCCACTATCGGTATACTAAGCGCGAAGGGACTTGTAGTTTTTCATACACTGATCACGTAAACAATACTTAAACAAAAAATTACGTCAAAATTTTTTTGCTCAATTTTTCCTTGAAATCTATGTTTTCTTCTTTAACTTCGCGCAGCCGGCATAAACCGCTTCGCTAATGTGAGTATTTTATCAATGAAAACATAATGAAAGATAGCTTACGTGCGGATGGCAAAGTTGGGGGTGGGTTGCTTGTTAGGTGTCTACACATAGAGTTTTAAGATTCATCTATTTGAAAAAAAATGCGTCTGGAATTTTATAAGTATTTTTTACGTACTCAGCGTATGCAAAACTATAACCGCCTTTGAGCTTAGTATACCAACAGTGAGACACCCTGTATACCCGTCGCCAGTTTACCTAATCAAATTGCGAGCGCATTTGTAAATTATCAATATTTAATAATGTTTGTTTGTTTGAACGCGCTAATCTCAGAAACTACTAGATCGATTAGGTACAACAATTTTTTTCCACTTGTGGATAAGTTGGTACTATCAACTATGTACTACGGGCGAGGCTGCAGGGACTACAACGAAAGACAAACAAACACACTTTTGCTTTTATAATATCAATAACTTAGTAAGGATTAATAAATGCAACCATTGTTTTATTTTAAATGATCGATTATATCACACTGGAGAAGTATGTACCCTTGGGCCAGTGGGCCTTGACTAATGTAAGAGCCTACGTGAGTTCAATAGCTTATTATTGTTTACGAGCCGGATTTGTGCAATGTTTCATAACATTATGCTCGATGCGCTAACGACGTGTGTTAGTGGAATAACAAATATGTGGGTCAAGCATTAGCTACGTATTGTTTTATTTATTATGTAAAACCCATGCGGGCTCGCTGAAGTCATAAAATGTTTGAGCTATTGCCATTAAATTTACATAATATGATGCTGAAAACGTGAGGCACATTCCTTAACGTCTATAATAGAGCATAAAACTTCCCACATCAGCCGATAGGCCGCGTCTATAGATTTAAATAAGATACTTACTGTCAAAGGTTTCTAATTCTATTCAAATATTTACTATTGAATTGATTTCTAATTCAACTAGATTTCCTTTAGAAGCACTTTTGAATCACCAAAATACATAACTCAATGTTTAAAACGGTTTCTACACAGAAGAACCGGCAAGAATCTCTGTCTTTGCTCTTTTAAAATCACATCAACTTCACTAGCTATTAAGTATAATTATATATTCTTCATTTTACTCTACATTACCATTAATTATAAAATATAAAAAATTTTAGAGCAGTGGTGGCTCAGTGGTGAGACCTCGGACTTCGAATCGATAAGTCCGGGGTTCGAGACCAGGCGAGCGTGCAGGAAATAAATTGATTTTTCAATTTATCTGCGCATGTTGTAACATCACCACTGCTCGAACGGTGAAGGAAAACATCGTGAGGAAACCGACATGTCGAAGAATCAAAAGTTCGACGACATGTGTCATCCGCCAACCCGCACTTGGCCAGCGTGGTGGATTATGGCCTGTACCCTCATAGGAGGCCCGTGTCCCAGCAGTGGGAACGTATATGGGCTGATGATGATGATGATGATGATAAAATTTATTTAGGGCACAAAGTTTAATATGAAGCAGGTTTAATAAAGTGTTATTTAATTCCAGTACAATGTGGGTGCATTACACCTTGGTTGTGTTGGCGGTGCTGAGCGCCGTGAACTCAGAGAACAGCACTTTGGAGGACACGTGTGAAGCGTGGGACACTGGCTCCTTCGGCGCGCTACTCGAGGACTGGGCCACGGAACCCGCCTCGCAGAGACAAGGTTGGTTTCTATCGAATAACATGTTTATGCTTTGTCGTTTTAAAGATTGGAATCATTTTATTGACTCAGTGCTAATGTCGAAATTTGTGGTACTAAGACAGAAATGAGTCATCATCTTCAAACGTATGTGAAATAACAAGTTACGTAAAGTTATAATTAATGCTTTTCTTTATTTAAATTCGCTTGATTAAAAACTGTAACATCTGTCTTCTATAATTCCAGTATTCTCACAGCGGACATTGAGATTAAAAAAATGCCATCAGTTCAATAATAAATTTTCGCATCATCAGGTCGTGTAATGGCCCTCCCGTCCACCAAGGGCTACTACGTAACAGAGCGCATCGACAGTCCCCTGGTGCCCCCGCCGCCGCCGCACCCCGCGGGCCCCAACCGGGCGATCCCCCTGCAGGGCCCGGCGCACTACGGCAGTGCCCCGCCGCAGGGCTACAGCGGCCCGCACGGGTACAACGAGTGGGACGGCAATGGGAAAATTGTGAATAAGCCGCCCAGTCCTTATAAGGACAAGTTTAGACCGAGCTATGTAAGTAATACACAGAATTGTACTCAGTTGAAATATTTAAATTTATTATAAAAATTGTCTTAATACTATCTAAACAAACATGAACATTAGTTTAAGTTGGAAGATAATATTTACATGGCCATTGCATCCCTCTCATCACAATTGAGATGATTTAAAATCGTCACAATTAGTCACAACCAATGTATAATATAAGTATGTACAAACTTTAAACTTGATGCAGACTGCAGTACCTACATAATATGCAGTTTAAATATCTTTAATTAAATAACAGTTTTGAATTGCATTTACATAATACGATCTGGTTATAAATTGAATAGCAGGTACGTGTTTCTATTTAGTACACAACTACAGCTGAAAAACACATTCCAGCAACAACAGCAGCAGCAGCAACAAGGCCCCGGCCGCCCGCAGGCCCCCAACAGCATCGACCGGGTAGACGAGCCGCCGCGCAAGCAGGTGACGGAGACCGACCTGTACCTGCTCAGCGCCATCGAGAAGCTCGTCTACCGCGCCGACCTCATGGAGAAGCGGCTGCGCAAGCTGGAGGAGAGCTTGCACTATGTGATCGCGGGGGCTGAGGCTAAACCCGGTTAGTATGCTGATTGCTGTGTAGTTTTATTTAAGGGAGTTAATCCGACACAGGACTGTAATTGTAACGAATGTGTTTATTATTGGTAGTTAACGGAAATAACGAAATTCTTGTATGTACCTAGTAACTAGAAGGGTTAAAAGTTGATTATTTAATTTGCCTTAAAAACGGACTAATATTTTTTTTGTTTGTACTTTGTAACATTTTAGAAATGAAAAAAGTTTGAACGGATTTTTCGATACTTTACAGTAAAGAACTTTACAGCGTGTGAATTTTATTTCTTTAAATCTAACAATCTGTATCTAACTCCTTTTAGAGCCATGCATGACGAACTACACGCGCGTGGGCGCGGGCTGCTACCAGTGGTCGCGCGAGGCGGCCGACTGGAAGGGAGCCAGTATCGCCTGCCGACAGCAGCGGGCCGCGCTGCTCGAGCTCGACCACGCGGCCAAGAGAGCCATGCTGTCGAGGATACTGTCCGATAAGCAGCTCAAGGGTATGCTTGAATACTAGTCTTTACTATATTGCCTAAGCCCTAATGTGACTATGACGTGTGAAAAGTATATTTGCGAAACACATAACTAACAGCGTAGCAAAACTAATACATAAATCAGATTACACTTTTTTCGTATTCCATATACATAGTTACATTATACATTCCACTTATAAATTATTTATCAAATTAACTAAGCAAATTAACCCTTATTCAAACGCGAGCCTGTGGAGGAGTTAACAAAAAAGTAAGATACGTTCCTGGGTAATTTTGGGTCGTAGATTTCAAAAATACACACAAAAGAGGGGTTAGTGGGGGGGAAGTAACCTTTTTTTGGTGGGAAGTATATATCCCGTCATCTGTTCTCTCTTGTAAAAAGGTTGGAAAGGTGGGAACTATAGCTCCCAGTGTCCAGTATGACACCAATATTTTAAAACACTAGCTAGTTGCCCTGACTCCACTTGTGAATTTAATGTTATCGTAAAAAATTATATAGATCATATTTTTTAATAAAGCAGGTGAAAGTACTCATCAATGCAAGTTTCTTTTACTAAGGGAAGAATTTGGGAATTGAAAAATGAATGACTTCAACATAAACATGGCATTTTTCTAAAACAAAATAAAAGCAATAGGTTAATACTAATGATGTCTAATTATCTGATCGGGAAATAACGAATAATAATAAATAAGTTGCTTATATCAACTAAAAAAAGATTTTTTAGACACACGGATTTTATATATAGAATTTCAGAATGACGTGTGCAGTGACGAACACTGGGATGATATCTTCCCACTTATAGACTTAATTTCAATCAACTCTACCAAGGTCTAAACGAAAGATTCTGGGCATATTTTACGTTTCACTCATCCGTAATATAGTCTAGTTTACATAGCTAAAACGCAAATCTACTTATCTAATTTTTTTTCAGCACTACACAAAAAACTAAAAAATAACGGTCGTTTTCGGCGTCAAAATCACGTCAACTGACTTTGACGTGTGTTTACCATGACATGTAATAATTATTCTCTGAAAAGTGTTTCCATGAAAAAAAGTTCTCTGAAATGTTAAGATTGCGTAGATAAATATTACACTGCATTAGGTTTAAGCATATAAAAATAAAACACGATTTACTTCAATCTGAGACGTGGGAAGTATAGCTCCCAGCGTTTTAATAAGGGTTAATATTTTCATTGAAATTTTCGCAATTCAATAACATCTCGTCTAAAGCAAAAAACAAAGCCCGCTTATCTTTTCTTCAAAATTTTGTAAACATAATTATTTAACTAGATCCCAATATGAACATTTCATATATTTAAATCGATAAGTATTACCCCAACTAACTAATATCATTATCTCCACCAGGCAAGGACTTCTGGACAGGCGGTCTGAACCCCGGCCTCCTCTGGATCTGGTCGCACTCCGCCCGCCCCGTGGAAGCGGCAACCAACACCACCACCATCGCTGGTGAAGGGCGCTGTCTGGCCCTTGTATACGACCCTGCTATTAACAACTACGTATATAGGGGACAGGACTGTGCCCTTAAACATCGATACGTATGCCAGAAGGAAGAAGATAAAACCAAACTGAGCAATGAGATCGAAAGGGCAGCGAGAAAACTGAATTTAGATAGAACGAGAAAAGCTAAATTGTTATGGGATAGTACGGATGATTAGATAGTAGTGTGTTGTTAGTGATGTTATATTTGTAAGACTGATGTGCAGATATTATGTATCTTATTTAAGATTAATGTTTATAATTTAATAAATAAATTATTGAAATTTATGTTGCGTTTTATTGCACCTTTACTCCATATATCCAAAAAGTCCCTCTGATAACTTTGTATACATAATACATCAATATTATACGATTATACTCTATATATAATGTATGGCAGTGAACATGTGAAACCATACAGGATATGATGTGGGCACGTGGTAAAGATGACATTTTCTATGTAATAGTGTACCTAAATTTTAAATCGATCTAGTAGTTTTTGCGTTATAATCGTAACAAATTAAATATTATCTATCCTTATGATATTACGCTATTATTATTATATAGTATTTATTAATCAAATAAATTCAATATTCCTACTATACACTCAACTTTTCTTTTCGTTTAGATATCTCCACTATTTAAGTTGCGAGGAACTAATGTAAAATAAAACACATACATAATTCGTAATCGCTTATATTTCTAATATATTTACAATTTCGTTAAATCACAACAAAATAACTTAAATAAATATATAAACATCGGGACTGGTGACCGTCCATTTCAACAACAACACCATTTGTTACAAACTAAATTAAATATTATGCGAATAACAAACAAATGGCATTATTGTTGGACAAATCGGGACTTCGGGAACTTTGAGAATGGCTTGAGTTTTTAAAATCGATTTTTACATAAAATTTTTTATTAAAGTTATCGTATTGCTTTTTGGCAAGCAACGGACGAACCAATTCTTTCATTATTAATAATTATTCTCAAGCAATCCTCAATTGTTAGAAATGGCATCTCCGAGAAGTGTCAAACGTCGCAACTAACCTACAAAGTGCAGTCTATCAACTCGACGTGACTCTCTCGTTTTTATTTTATTTTAATTTCATCTCTTCGTATTATAAAACGGATTATACCTAAAAGTCATTTTTACGTAATTTGTAAGGAGAATTCGTAAAGGCAACAATGGCAGTTAAAAGCGCCGCCAATTATGCTCCGTGAAGAGTTCAAAGTGTTAATTTTACACAAATAAATCACAAAAAAGCGTTATGAAAATGCATGATTTTTTTTCCTTTTTTTGTACTTAGAGAATGTATTGCGCGAAAAACTTAAAATCGGAAACTATAATTAGTTTTTTCCTTTTTTGACATATAAGGATAATTTTTATGAAATGATTGAATATAATATTATATTGATATAAATAAATATACCTTTTTCTATAGAATTGGCGATACAAATTATTTTAGACGATACATTTTTTGCTCATAAATTATCTTTTAATAATTTCATCATTTTAATCTTCTGAAAAGCTGAAAAATATCGCCTAAAATAATTTATATTACAATTTACATAATATACAGCTTGCAAATAATTTCATACTATAAGAAATATAAAAAATAGATTCTATATATTAATTAGAAGCAGGTGTAGTGGACTAGATATACCGTCTTTATGGAAGCTATTTATAATGAATTTTAAGTAACTTTTGTTACTTTTTATTGTCTTAGTATTTCTCGAATTTATTTATATAATTTTAATGAGCGATGACTTCAAAATGAATATGGTTAGCATTAAATTCGTTTTAGTAAAAAAAAAGTGAATTCTGATTTTTTGAAGCATTCAAGTGATGTATTATTTTTTACTATTATATTATTTATGATATCGGTAATACCTACATTTTGTATCATTTTCCTTTGCATGAGCTTAAAGCGTTACGGACTTACAAAATCTCCGAAGTTTTGTATAAATATGACTATTACTTTACTATTTAAGACTATTGTATTTTCTTGCATTGTTTATTTTAGTATTCTTATTGGTTCCCTTCAACAATGATGTATGATTGTGATTTTTATTTGATTTATTGTTGGCAATAAACATCAAAAAGTGATGGTATTGACGTAAACATGACGGTCGATCGTATTAACATCAAAAACGACGGTAAAAACATTGATAAGTGATTGCATTGATATCAGAAAGTGATAGCATTAACAACAATAAATGATGATATTGACATAAACGAATTATGTACAATTTAATAATATCAAAAAGTGATTTAATTACCATCAATATGATGTTATCACAAGCAATTTGCTTTTTTTTCGAATTTGAACGCGATAGTATTGTCCTGTTCGATCCGATCGATGTTTAATTGAAGTGGAACTTGTGCTGGATGCTCCTCATATGAAATGGAACTTGAATAACTGGACCAGTTGAAGTGGAACTTGATTTGCTTAGTCCCCAGATGAAGTGGAACTTGAGCTGCATGAGCCCCGGATGAAGTGGAACTTGAGCTGCATAGTCCCCAGATGAAGTGGAACTT